>CAUDNR010000686.1:2305-26466 GCA_958430865.1 Entrophospora sp. SA101
CCGTTATGGCAAACATTTTTAATTAATAAAAAAAGGGGCCAATATTTAAATCCGTTGTAACAAGAAATCCGCTGTGGTGAGGTCCGCTGTGACGAGGTTTGACTGTATAGTTTAATATATTTAATTTTCAACATATTGAGTTCAACAATTTTTAAATTTTAATTACCTCATTAAACCTTTTAATTGTCATCATTTTTATAACTTCATGAGATGGATAATAGCTATCAATTACCCAGTAATCTTTGATAGCAGGAAGTTTAAATATTCCCATATAGATTACCAATGCTAACCAGATTTTTAATTCATTTAATGTTAAATCATTCCAATCTTTTTGGTCGGATTCAGTATTTTTTTTATATGCATATAAATTTGTATTCTTTACAATTGTTTTTCTGAAAAAAATAAACGAAAAATTGAATATGGTGAAGGTTCAATATCATGAAGACTCTTTGGTAATGTGGGTGTTGCTGTATGTAAAGAGTATTTATGTTGAAATGGTATGAAATCCTCTGAAGAAATATAGTTTTTATCTTTATCTTTATCTTTGCTTTTGACTTTGCCTTTGGCTTTTTTATCATTTTTTTCACTAGTCAAATTTTTTTTTTTTTTTACTGGTTCTAAATCATCCAAAAAAAAATCAGGTTCTACTAAAAAATCATTTGACCGTTCTTCGTGAATAACCCGACAGGTGAAAAAATCATCATCATCCTCACATTGTATTGAATTTTCATTAGCAAGAGACATGTCCAGAAAGAAAAATTCATTAATTAGGATTAAAAAAAATAAGGGAACATTTTTTTGAAAAAAAATTCCTTTTTATAGAAAATGAGACTGCATTCATTTTTTATAAAAATTTTTTTTTTTTTTAAAAAATTATTCTTCAGAAAAATGATCAGCAAAAGGGTTTTTTACTTTTTCTTTTCACCATCACAAGGATTTGTCATGATGTCATTATGGTCAGATGATTTAAAACTAAGTTTAAAAATTTCCAAAAAGGCAAGAAATAAGAAAATCAAAAAATTCTGGTGCACAAACTAAAATTAAAGTATTTTTACTTGAGGTAATGTGATTTCGAAAAGTTCGCAGGCAAATTTGCCTGCGAGAATATCAAAGGGATAGTGATCGGCGTGTGCAAAAATGGTAAAAAATCGTCAGTTGACAATGTTTAACAAATAATAAGGCACAATGTTTTGGTATTACAAACTTTATTCTTTTTATGTAATATATAAAGTAAATCTCATAGATTATTGTATCAAAATATTAAAGGGTTTGGAATGTTTCTTGAAAACGTTTATATGTAGGAAGCTGAGATTTCAAGAAGTTCACAACATATAAAAATTTGGAATTTTTTAATTTTCAGCCAACACTATCAAGTATTCTGACCAGGGCTATACTTTTTTTTTTATCGGTTTATCAACAAAAAAACTTTTATTTTACCAAATGAACCACATGTTGTTATAAGTCAAGTCAATAAAGTAACTGCAAAAGAATTTTAAAGTAGTATTCAACGATCTTGAAAGAATTCTAAGGTTGTTCTTTATACTTTTTGTGTAGACATGAGAGTTATTGTGTGAGGACGGTGAGATTTGGGAATTTTCTCATTTTATTAATAACAATTAGCATAAAAATTTTATATTAAAATGTCGATCATTTCTCCGATTCATTCACGAATCAGCAATTAAAGAGTATTGTTGAATTTGTACATAATATTAAAATCACCTATCAGGATATATACTATATGTTAAAAGTCATTTTTTTATTGCTTAGTCCTATAGTTTGGAAGTTATATGACCAGTTAATAAAGCTCTTGCCATGTTTTTTCTTTTTCTTTAATGTTAAATATTATAATTAGATTGTTTTTTATTTAACAAAAGGACCTGCATAAAAGTTAACCAATCAAATTTCTTCAAAAATTTATATATACCAGAAATTCCAGAATGTTTATCATTTATAAATTAGGAAATACCAAATTCCCTGACTGTAATGATTAATTTCAATTAATTTAAAGTAGAAAAAATAAGGTATGAGGAACAAAAAAAGTTATATTATTGGTGTCACTATTTTTTACATAGATATGTTCCTTGCACCTTCTCTACATGTTGGTGGAAATAAGATCCACAGATCTACCACTTATTAGAAGTTATTAATTTTCAAAGTTTTAGAAATTGTACAGCTCACACCCTCTATAACAGACCATTGGGCTTATAAAAAATGTCCATAATAGAGGAATCCATTATTATTATAGAGAGTAATTATACTTAAATTTTCTCTGACAGTTATAGAGCAAGCTCTGTTATAGAGAAATCTGCTATATATTAATATAATTGATGTATGGAGGTTCTCTACAGTACAAGACACCTAGTCTTGCAACTTACTGCGCCTCTGATACAGTTTTGAGAAAAAATTACAATCAAAAATGCAATAAACATGGTTAGGTCTTGTGATATTTCCTAGTCATTCCATAAATAGTAAAATCGGCAATATTGTATTACCTAATAGCAGTGTTGTGCCATTTATGGTTCCAATAAAATTTCATTGGAACATTCCAACAAATTCTAATTGGAATTGGAATGTTCCAAATGTGGTTCCAATGAAGTTAACCAATGAAATTCAATTAGAGTGTCTCACACACAAATTTTATTGGTCAATATCATTTGAAAATCTACATTGAAACCATATTGGAGCCACATTGGAACATTCCAATAGCATTACAATGTTCCAATTGCACAACACTGCCTAATAGGAATGTGATCATCAATTAAAAAATTCAAAAACCTTTATTTTGTTCCAAATTGTCCATTTTTATATATAAAAAATTTGCATGTAACATGACAGTTTTGGAGTTAACATAATAAAATTGTGCAACTTTGAGGCTTGGTAACATGACATATCAACAAATGAAATCATTATTTTTCAGTGCTACATTTCCATTTTTGGAGGATCTGAAGGGTCTACATGGCCAATAAAAAGTTGTGGGACTAAGTGACTTGCGCAGGACCTCAGTTAATTAAAAAGTTGTAATTTCTACCTTGAATATTTTATTTAAAAAATTCAATTTTTATTATGAAAATACTTGAAGATTTGCTGGTGTTTTTACAAGATCACTGCTCCATTTTCACCATACCAGTTCAATTATAATTATCCAAGGTCCTACTTGCACTATAACAAGATTGTCATCATTATGCAAAATTGTTATGCTAATCAAATTTAGTAATTATTTTTCAAAAAAACTGCTGATAATTGCCAAATATGATTAGAACATAAAATTCCCATTATCATATGAAGAATCATCTATTGCTATGTTTCAAATAGCTGCTTTTCATTTTTTAAATAATAAATTTTTCATTATGTGTAAATTGTAGATATTGCCACAACTATTTTATTTTTAGAAATATTAATAAAAAATATCAATTATAACCTAAAACAAATGAAAGCTAATTATTTGGTGTAATTTTAGGGAAATACTAATGTTGCAACAAATAAATCGAACAGAACTACCTTAGACAAATATGATAAAACAGTTTAAAAAATAATAAAATAATGATGGTGATAAGAGGAGGAATAAATACATAAATACAAAATATTATTTTGATTTAAAAGTAATTTTAAAGAATTTATCATCTGCAAAACTCTTAACCTCAATTTTAAAATTATTAATTGATTTTCTAGTCTTCATTCTTTGTCCATAATCTCCCAAAATTTCTATATGCTGATTTAGTTCAAGTTGTTCACTAAAATATTGTAAATGTTTAAATGGTAGATGACAAAAATGCTTTAATAATTCAAAAATGTAATGTCTTGAGATGAACCAATCCATTTCTAAATATTGAATATTTGTATATATGAATAAATTGATGAACCGTAAAAATATTGTGTTTGCATCATAGATTTTATTACGTTGAATTGGTAAAAAATTGTCAATGGATTTCAAGCTCAACTTGACCAATTTAAGATGATCATTATTTGATTTTACTTTATTATCATTATTATTATTATCATCATTATTATTATCATTATTATTATTATCGTTATGATTATTATTAACATTGGTAGTATTATTATTGGTTACTGATAATTTTCTTGTGAATGTTGTTGTTGAAATCATTGAATAATTAGAATAATTACACACATTTCCATTTATATTATAATTATAACCATCATTACAATAATCTTCATCTCCATCACCTTCATCATCTTGATTTTCATTATCATCATCATCATGTTGACAAATTTGTCTTGGATATAATGTGGAATTATAATGTTCAAGAAAATCCAGGAATTCTTCTAGACCACCAGCAGTACCAACTGTTAATGATAATTCACGTAAATTTGGACAAAAATCCTTTATTGATTCTATTATATAGGGATTTGTTTTAAAATAAAATTCTAGTGTCAAAGATTTCAACTTTTCACCAACTTTTTGCATGATTTGGAGAAAATAATCAGTGAATGGATATTCTTTTACTCGAGAATAATAACTTAAATGTAAACAATTCAAATTTGGGAAATTTGATTTATGAAGAATCCTCATTATAAATCTGATTTGTTCCTTATCAAAACTCAACTTTAATCTTTTAATAGATGGATATTGATCAGGTATTGTGAAATTAGAATAATCATAATAATCATAATAAACAGGAGTTGTAAAATATGATAAATTAAAGTCAATCAATGAATTGGATTGATTTTGCATTAGACTTATAATTACTCCAATATTATCATAACTGGTACCTTCTAAACTAAACTTTCTCAAGGATTTTTGCTTTTCTATTAGATTAGCTAACTGTTTAACAGATTTATCTGATGATTTATGCCCATAATTATCAATTATCATGTTGGAAATATTGTGTGAATATTTAGCTAATCTGCGTAGAAATTTTCCATTGAGAATTTTTCTTTTATAAATTAAAATTTTAAGATGTGATAAACATTGTTTGGCATTAGGATAACTTGGTAAATCTTGAAATAAATCATTATGAAAACTGATATCTCCAATTGATAATTTGACAATTTTATTGGATCTTGAGATGAACACTTTACACAACTCTGCCACTAAATGCATTATATAGGAGGGAGTGACATCTCCCTCATCATCACTATCTAAATCATTACTACTTAGATCATTATCTTCATCACTAACAACAGTATCAGTTGATTGAACTGATGGATAATAAATATTATTGTTATCACTATAGTAATTTTCTCCATATTGATATCTAACCCATTCAGTTGCAGCTTCATGTAATTCTTTGACATCTATCTCCCTTAAATAAGAAGGATAATCAAAGGCTGTTTTTGATTGTGGAAATTTAGGAATATTACTTTCTAATAAAAATTTTACTGATTTTGGACTTAGATATGATACATATACTGAAATGATTTTATAAAGTTTACTAGAGTCGATGCAGAATGAAAATGGAGCCATCCATAAAAGTTTTGTGCCTATATTACACCATAATCTATTCACCAAAGACATTGATCTTAAGCTTGAAATATAGTTCTTATTATATAAAAATATATTCTCTATTACGTCTTGTGGTATTTCTTGTACCATTGTTATTCTTTAGAATTTTAACTATGCTATGAATACTATTTATATGTAATAAAGCAACAATAAATTTTTATTTTGTGTTTATTTTTTTGTCAAACGAAACAATCTTGGTTTTAAAAAAAAAAAAAATCTCATTGTTTTTTGCTTTCAAATTTATTGTGGCACGTTAAAAAAAAAGTTAAATTCAATTACAAAGTAAAGTGGATAAGAAATTTCTTTTATATTTGATAATATCAACAATAATAGAAACTCTTTTCATACATATTACAAATTTATTTAATTCTCAGAAAAAAATATTCAAAAAGGCGTTATTAAATCATGGGGCAAGAACATCCTTGGTGGGGAAATTTTGGTGGTCCAAAACAAAAAGGTATTGTCACCTATTCACTATCACCTTATCAACAACGACCTTTTGCAAATGTGTTTAAAGAAGGAGTATTTAACGTTTATAGAAGAACTAAAGCTCAAATATTTTACGTTGGTGTTCCCATTTCAATTGGTTATTTAATTTATGATTACCATAAGAAAAGACATGAATATTTGTATTCAAAAGCTGGTAAAGAAGAATTAGATAAATTACTTGAATGATTATAATATTATAGTATTTATATTATGTTATAATTAAATAAATCAAAAGAATTATTTTTGCACCGTTCTTTTCATTAATTCATTCTTAAAAAAAAATATTATGTTTATTAATTTAAATGAAAGAATAAAAAAAATATACACTACTACATATACATTTATAAACATTAATATTTATTATAACATATAACAAATAAATCTATTATTATTATTGTAAATTAGCAAATGTTCGTTTATATATATATATATATATATATATATATATATAAATCATTTTCTGTAAATGACTTTTTTTCCTTGGCTAAAAAAAAAAATTTAATATCTGGAAAAAGAAAAACGAAGTTGTATATATATATTGTGAGGAAAAAGAAAGAAACAAAGCTTTAGTGAATTCAGATTAATTTTTTTTAAAAAAAAAAAAAATACAAAAAAAAAGAATCTGATAAATAGTAATTTATAAATAATAGAAATAGTAAAATAAAAAAAAAATATAAAATAAGTAATACAACGAATCAGTTTAATGTGGAGGAAAAAATAAATTTTTGTTTTTTTAACATTTCAAATCATCAAAATCTAATCGAAGTCCTTTTAAGCTATAAAAAATGACTATATTATTAAATCTTGTTACAAATAAAGAAAGGAAAAGCAACAAACAAATAATAGCAATGACATAACATAGATGAAAAAACAAGAAATATATTTATCAGAAACAATTAAATGTCCTTCCTTTAATATAAATTTATGCAAGATAATTATAGACACGTCTATTAATAATAACAATAAAATAAATAAAATTAATAATTAATTAATTTAAATATATATATATAATATATTACAGTAATTATTTATTTACCTATCACCGCTTGCTCTTTCTAAATATTCTCGTTCAATTAAAGCTTCAATTCTTTTCTTAATCATTGGAGGGCTAGGTACAAATCTTGGTTGTAATTGTCTTGAAACTTCGCCAACCAAGTTATTATGTTCCATAGTTTTACGATCTTTCATGATTCTTACAATTGCTGCTTCTGTTTGATGTTTCCTAGCTTCTTCGACCTTTTCTCTTGTATCTTTTCTTTCACCTTCCGTCTCTACTTTGCTTGCAACTGTTTGAATCTTAATACGTTGATAGTTTGCTGTAAAATCAGCATTGTAATAGAATATATCTCCATTATTTATCTCTTTTGATTTAGGTTCCTTTAATAAAATTTTATATTTAGCACAAGCCAAAGACTGAAGATTACGCTTTAAATCTGTTTCTGGAATATCACTTTCACCTTTTATTTGCTTTTTATATATGATAATAAATAATTTATAAATTAGTAATGATAATGATAATCTAATAATAAAAAATAAATAAAAAATTCTAATTACCTCATATGATAAACCCTCGCCATCAAGTAAATCATTAAACATTAGTAAAACAACCATTTGATATGTTGACACGTTGATTTCATGTTTACGTGCTTTAAAGGTAGCTCGAATATCAGCATTTCCCTAAATAAAATAATGATAAATCAAAGTATTAAAAAAAGATTAAAGTCGTAAGAAATAAATTTTATCTGTGCACGCATACCATATTAGATTGCCATGTTAGCCTTCGACCACTATGTCGTGCTAAATAGAACCTTTGGAAATTTTCGCAGGCTTTGGTTATTTCTTCGGGGAAATTGCACCTTGGACTTGCTGATAAATTCATAGGCCAAAAAGTAGACGTAAGTACCGTGACGCTAAGTTCTAATTTTGGTCGCTGTAATTTTTTTAGAGAAAAATCACTTTTGTTTTAATAAGGAAGTTTAAATGGTTAAATTTTTGAAATTGTTAAATTTAATACAAACATCTGAATAACTTTTATCCAAAAATTCTTTAAAGTCTGCCATAGTATCTAGTGAAATTCTCATATCATTAAACATTCCTTCAAGTTTAGTGGTAAATTGATATCCGCACTCAATCTTTTAGCAATAAAATGAATGAATAAATATATACACGCATACACGCACCCTAATTACTAATTAGTTATCAATACATAATAAAAAACCAAAATACCTTAAGTTTTCCTATCATTCCTCTTTCTGCGTCATCACTGACACTACGACCTAATAATAATCGTTTAGCTAAATGTTGTTTATAATATCGTTCAAACACATCTTTTTCCCCAATGAAACGGAATAATGTGATTGTTTTGTCCAGCACATTATCCACTTCCTCTTCTGTTTTCTATAATAATTAATTCATTATTTGTGTAAATAATAAATAATCAATTTTATCAATATGAAATGATTATCCGATGCTCTACAAATGTATATGCATACCCCTTTTAATCCTTTCTTGAGATTATCATCAATAAATAATGAAATAAATTCTGGTGATTTAGAATTATTGTTTATGAAAAATTCAAATGCCTAATAATCAAATATAATCAAATATTATATAATTATATAACTTATAAATTTATATTTATAAGCATATAGATTTTATATTATTAACCTCATTAAATGATGTTTGAAATGATTTATCGCTTGACAAAGCAAGGTTCTGAACTTTATCGAATTTATCTTTAAGATCTAAAACTTCTTGAACCCATCGTATTGCAGCAATAGTTCCAGTCTGTTTTTCACCATTAGAGGCATTATTTGATCCTTCACCGGTAGTATTTGACGAACTACTTGTCACTTTTTCATTTATTCCTTTACCAAGTTCACGTATATAATTACTGATCGAGGTTTTCATTTCTTCGTGACCTTTCGACACTCGTCCAAATAATTTGTACATTCTTGCCAAATCTAATAATAATATTATATATATGTTTTTTAAATATTATAAATAAAACATTGTATACACGTCTATATTTAAATACTTTACATACCGTCCATTTTCTCATTTCTTAACATTGGTATCAAACCTGAGTTCTCCATCTATAATTAATATAATTGGTTTAAAATTTCAATTGATTATATTATAATTATAATAATATTGATTAAATATATGCATGTAAGATAATTACATCAATTACTGTCTTGAGATGTTTTGAAATTAATTCTTCTTCAACAATTGCCCTAATTTTAGCCTCTGTAGTAGAAGATAAATAATTGCGAACTCTCTGTTCTTCCTCGATAAGTCTTTTTTCTACCTATATTAATTCATTTTTTTTTTAATAATAATAATATGATAAAATAATAGTTGATTGATCATGTAAAATTTAACAAACCTTTTTCATATATTCTGGTGCATCACAATCGCTTACAAGCATTTGACCTTCAACTCTGTAATATTCTGCACTAGTTTCTAAAAACCGACCTTCAAAATCAATATCGTATACAGTGCTTCCAGTATCTGCATCTATTAATTGTAATAGCATATCCATTGCTGCCTTCACACTTGATCGTTCGATCATCTCATTTTCACGTTCAAGTTTAATTTGCTGTAGAAGAACTTCTAGAAGATGTGTTTGAATCGGGTATTTTTGAGATCGAACAATTGTATCCCTAAAAAGTTCCAAACCTAAATCATATACCAAAGGTACATTTGCAGATTTGGCATATACACGATCCTTTTATGTAGTGTGTTTAATTTGTTAAATATTGCCTATGAATTGAAAAATTACTCGAAAATACATTTGATTCACAAAAAAAAAGGGGAGAAATAAAATTTTCCGAAAGCAATAATTAATTAATGTGTATAAATAATTACCATATACATAAGTATATCCCTTATCATAAGCATACAAGTTGTATGGTCTTCCCAAACTTTCTTTAATACCTCTAAAAATTTTGCACCACCAGCTACATTTGTATGGTTTGCATGTGAACTGCTTGCACCAGATTTTGGAAAAGCAGGTACAACATGTGCGAAAGCAACTTCTTCTAAATGTTGAGTAATAACATCCTTAACTCCGTTATATAATTTATCGCCATTCTTATGGAGTACCATGTTATAAGCATTACGATATAATTCTTCAAAACTTAGGATCGATGCATTTTTTCTGTGAATTTCCCTAATGGCTTGTGCTAAGCGTTCCCAATTATCGCTAAATTGACTATCGGCTGCATTCTGTGAATGATGAAACATTGTTTTTTTAATTTAAAGTTAATATGTAAGTTATTGATTAGCAAATAAATGTTATTTGTTACGTAATAAAAAAAAAACTAAAAAACAACAACAATAATTTATGATAAATTTCTAAAAAAAGTTTAATAAAAAATTAAAAAAAATTTAAAATATAGTTATATAAATGGTGTTGTTGACGTTTTCTAAATTCGAAAATAACTTAAATTAATCTCAATATCGTATATTCTATATAATCTATAATAAATGATATCTAGATTTTGAACCTTATATTCGTCTAATACTAGATCACACAACAAACAAGTTCTCATGATCTATAACTTAAAGTTGATTTCAAAAAAAACTACACTCACAGGTCTCTTTGGTGGCTTTATTTTTCCTTTAGAAGCCGGACGTCGAGTGCTCATATTGTTTATAGGTAGGTTAATAGAAAAATTATAAAGCTACGCTTTAAAGCAAAAGGAAAAATTTTCCTTAATCCGGAATATTTTTATAAACAATTTTTATATAAAGCGTTATAGATGAATTATTCTTAAATTTATTTGCTTTTACGATTTTCCAACGATTTGATTGTTGTTTTAAAATAGATAAGAAAGAGTTAAAAAAGTTAATAAATATTAAAGAGTTATTTTTTTTTTGAAAATATAAATATGTGGGGGCTATTGAATAAGATTCCCAATTCAGAGTACTGCGGTTTCCTATTTGCGTCGTATGTATACTGCAATGTCGCAGGACAAATATCACACTAGTACTAGAAAAATAAATATAAATTCGGGAAAAATGCGACTAACTAGTCACTTTCGCGTGATAAAAAAACGATTATTATTAATATTTTATTTTTTACAATAGTAAATTCCTTACAATCAAAAAATGATTTTTTTGCAAATTCTCTCAATTGAGTGATAATTTCTTATATTTTATTTATCAAAAAAATTTTAAAAATTATATGCAATCTTCCACAGTTGACTGTGACTCATAATCACTCGCTGTATTCAAATCAATGGATGACTCTTTAAAAAGACTAGCTTTTTGGGTCATATTGTTTATAGGTAGGTTAATAGAAAAATTATAAAGCTACGCTTTAAAGCAAAAGGAAAAATTTTCCTTAATCCGGAATATTTTTATAAACAATTTTTATATAAAGCGTTATAGATGAATTATTCTTAAATTTATTTGCTTTTACGATTTTCCAACGATTTGATTGTTGTTTTAAAATAGATAAGAAAGAGTTAAAAAAGTTAATAAATATTAAAGAGTTATTTTTTTTTTGAAAATATAAATATGTGGGGGCTATTGAATAAGATTCCCAATTCAGAGTACTGCGGTTTCCTATTTGCGTCGTATGTATACTGCAATGTCGCAGGACAAATATCACACTAGTACTAGAAAAATAAATATAAATTCGGGAAAAATGCGACTAACTAGTCACTTTCGCGTGATAAAAAAACGATTATTATTAATATTTTATTTTTTACAATAGTAAATTCCTTACAATCAAAAAATGATTTTTTTGCAAATTCTCTCAATTGAGTGATAATTTCTTATATTTTATTTATCAAAAAAATTTTAAAAATTATATGCAATCTTCCACAGTTGACTGTGACTCATAATCACTCGCTGTATTCAAATCAATGGATGACTCTTTAAAAAGACTAGCTTTTTGGGTCATGGATTACAATTGATTCAACTAAACCAACGCCTTATGATTTAAATCGTATTCCCTTTTTACCAGATGGCATATGGAAGAGCTTTAAATATGTAACTTCTTCATCTTCTAAAAAGCTCCATTCGTGAAAGCTCTTAAAACCAGACTTTACTCTAATTGGAGAAAAAAGTAAACAATAATAAAATGGATTTGTGCTATTCGCTGGACATACAACCAATGCTTAAGAACAGTTAATATTGATATAAAAAATAAAATAAATGAAAATTATATCAATAAATCTGAAAAATTTACATCCATTGACTCTAGTCTCGAATGGGTTCATAGCACCTTTTATGGTATTAGAGATGCAACAATGATTGGCCTATTATTGAATAGTTATAAGTCAAATATTCTCCAAAAAAAAGCCAATTGTCATTACAGAGGTTGGAGGACTATTCATTCCTCAAAGATATTAATTAAATCAAGTGAGAAAATACCTGAAATAAAATATGACTATCATCTCGCCATGAATCGTCTTGGCGAATTCTACTTATGTATCCCTAACCACCTGGAATTAAACCCGATAACCAAGGTCCTAAATTTTCGGTGGTTGAAGAGAAATAGAGGTGCTGACATTATTTTTCTGATCCAGAAGTGAGAATTTTCATGGCTGTATATAGTCCAAGTGGCGAGGTTATAGAATGGGAAAATCAAAAAATAAATAGATTATATCGCTTGTGCTTGCATTATGATAGAATTCAAAGTGAAGGAACTCTATTCATGGTAAAGCAAATAAGCGTAAAAGGATACAAGCTTTGTTGATACATGCTCTAGATCCACAAGAAAATTCGTAATCTGGTGGATGAGTATTGAAAATTTGCAATGGTTATATGAAACCATCATGTTAATTTACTTCCTCAATTTAAAACACAAGACATACCAAAAATGACAGTTTTAAAAAGATCCAATCTAAAAAATGATGACCTGGACATACTTCCATAAATCTTGCGATTATCTTTGTCATCTGCACCGGAAAATACACTTGTAAAACATGTGGATGTTGTGGACGTATCAAACAAAATCTTGATCCTTAAAACGTTTAGATGTACATCTTGCAAATCAACCATTAAACAGAGTCCCTTAACATGTTTTTAAAATGCATTACAGAAGTATGTCAAGAATCGCTCACAAAACGTTAAGGCTTACACTGAAGCATCCCATTGTAAACTATCTATGTGGGACTTGTACCAAGATATAGTATTTTTAATTTTAAATTCAAAGGTTTGCGTTAAATTTGTAGCATGCATGATGGAAGTTCTATTTATCACGTCTATCACTTCGTGACGATCTCGAAATTGTGTTGTGTGACTGTATTGTTTTAAAGTACTTCGGTATTAATATATTCAAATAAACTTTGTAATTATATGTAAGATGAAAAAAAATAATATAGTTTCTTCTCTAATGAAATAATTTTTCTATTAGAAGCAAAGGAATTTAAATAGCGACTTCGCTTTATTAGAAAAAAAACCTTTTTCCCATATAATCACAGATGAGACTCTACCATTAGATGTAAAATCAAACATAGATTGTTATTTAAACATGTGGCATCTCTAATATGTCAATATCTAAAGAGGTATTCTTCATGGAATTATTAAACTATTTTTTATATATAATTTAATTACAGGTAAGTAATTTCTTACTCTCTTATGAATAAAGGCTATCTTTTATATTACAAATTCAAGAAAAACTGCAGATAGATGTAATTTTTATTGAATGGAATATTGACGCCTTATTTATCTATCTATTAATACTTGTTTTTATTAATAGTTATATATGCAATTAATTATTTGAGTACAACATAATATGATGAATGAACACAGTCATACTATTATTAAATATTATTACTTTATAACCAATTCATAAATGGAACATTTATGCAAATTTCTTTGATTTAACTTTCTCTAACGTAATGTCATCAAATATAATAATGGCAAATTGAAAGCAGTATTATCATTAGCAGTAGCATTAGCAGTAGAACAAGAATAAGATGACAGTGATAGTGGTAATATAGGAATAAACTCTCGTGTATATATATATTTATTTACACATTAAATTTTTTGTTCGTTGTGATCACCGTTACACGTTCCATATAAATCTTGATTTCCCTGAAATTTCTAATTTTGGTAAAAATGTAAATTTTATTTTGTCACATTTTATATCCAATAAATTAAACATCCCCATGCTTAAATTTGTGTGATTTGTGTGTGTGATACAAACATATTGTTAAAAATCATTTGTTTATTTTTGACAATTTAATTATTTAACAAATAAAAAAAATTATTTTAAAAAAAAAATTAATCATTAAAATCATAATCGTTGCCTTGCAAAAAATATAATAAATATATGTAAATAGTGTACATTTGAAATAATCTTGATTATTCATCATCGTCGTTATCTTCTTCACCATCGTTAACAATATTATCCGATGTATTATTATTTTTACTGTTATTGTTACTACTGCTACTGCTGCCACCTTCCCCATAAGGATTGTCTGACCTATTCTCATTTTCATCAACAGCTTCTTGGCCATATACTAATTGTTCTCCTTCATGTTCTTCTGTATTATCACTGTCATTATCATCGACTTCGTCATCTTGTTTATATTTAGAAAGATCCCAGCCTTCATCATCGTCATCATCATCAATTGATTGATTAACAAGATCTGGGTTAAATGTGAAAAGATCACGACCTGACATTCCTTGTGATTTCCCTGCCTTGAATGCAGCTTCTTTGGCAGCAAGTTTAAGTTCCTTGTCTGCGTCTTGTTTGGCTTTACGATTTTTCTTCCATTCTGTAAAACTCTCAAAAGTAACTGGTGTAAGATTAGATCCTAAATTATGTCGCTACAATAATAATAATAATGGCATCATCATTATTAAGCATAACTTAATAATCAACGAAAATTATAATTATAGTGTAAATATTTACTTCAGTTTCCAAAAATTCTTCGAGCGTTATCTCATCGATTTCTTCTTCCTTAACTTTTTTGCTCTTGAGCACAAACCCTGGTGGAAGAGCGTGTTTATATTTACAAGCTTTTCCTAATTTATTCAAATATAAAAGTAATTTTTAATTCAGAAATATTTTTTCCAAAATAAAGCTCATTTTTAATAATAATAATAATAATAAATAATAGGTAATACGAACAAATCTTTAATAGATCAGCTCACCTCCATTTGGACATTCCCAAAACCATCCATATTTTTGATTTTCGATTGCCTCCAAGAAATATTTACATACAATATCTGTTGTTGTTTTAGGATTACCATGTTTTGACGTAACAACTTCTTCCAATTTTTTCTGATCCCATTTATCAATCGTGTCTAATATTAATTAGTGACAATAATGTTAATAGTAAGATGGTTGCAATATTTACCACATAAATCATTGATACAATATTCATATGTACACATAAATGTACATGAATAGAACTAACACTTACCATTTTTTTTTGCTTCGTCAGCCCTAGCATCAGTGTACAGATCAATCTTTGTACTTTTTCTTTCTACCGCCATATCATGAGAAAATTTACATTTATCACCTTTTTGACATTGACCAGCTTTAAAAAATTGACATAATACAGTTTTAGGGTCGACGCCAAACGGTACCTTTTGTACTTGAACAGGTTTAAATAATTCTGCAAGTTCTTCTTTCTTTTTTTGTTCTGCTGCTTTCTTATTTGCGAGTGCTTGTTTTTCTTGTTCTTTTTCTTTCTATATAAATCATGCAGTTTTTTTTAGAAAATTAATTTTACAAAAAAGTCATTAAAAAACAATTTTAATAAAATACCAGTGCTTTGTTATTTCCTGGCTGCATCACTTGATTTTGAATCTGTTTGATTTGTTGTTGGACCTTGGCAGATTTCTTTTTATTTTTTAAACCAAAGGTCTTGTCCTCAACAATCTTTTGTTTATCTTTTTGTTTTGATTTATCTGATTGTTGATTAGTTTTCTTGGGAGGCATTTTGACAAAATTTTATCGAGTTAATGGTTGATTAAATCTTTCAAACAAAAATTTTTCAGTATTAGTATTATAGTGTACGTGTAACCTGATCTACGAGAAGAGAAAAAGTTTTTTTTTTTTTAATTTTTAAAAAAGGAAACGTCTGGTCCAACAATATTTTCAAATTTCATACCTACATCCTTGAATGTTATTCGCTGTGACAATGATAACGACAATTATAAAATGTGTATAGTTGCAATGAAGAGCGGAGAGGTAATTTTTCTCTAATACAACCATATACTTTAAATAGATATTATTATTATATTATATTAATATGATTAATTATAGAAAATATGTTTTCAAGGTAGTCTTCTTGTTGCAACAATTTATGGAGACGCATTAATTATGGGATATAGATTAAAAAGTGCAAAATCAAAATTTTTAGAAAACAATTTTAATAATTTTGAAGGTGAAAAAGAAATGGACATTCTATTTCATCCAGTGTTCTCACCTAAAACACATTCACTTTTAGTTATAGAGTCAGTTGAGAGACAAGATTTATCATCATCGTCATCATCATCATCAGATAATAAGGAGATTCATTCTAGTATTAAAGCATCAAATGGTATAAAACATTGCATCAATGAAATGTTGAAAAAAAACAACGAGCACAACATATTGAGAAATGGTTATGACACCATACTTGTTTTCCGAGATATTGTTTCATGGTGTGGTATTAAACATTTGGGAATTGTCGCACCAATATATAGTGATATTTTCATTCCTGATGATGACAAGTATAAATCAAACATAGAAAAACAAGATTTTTTTCAAATTCCAGGATTTTATCCGGTATGGTTTACTTGATAATAATAAAAATAATGATAGCAATAGTAATAGTAATAGTTGTGTACGAGAAAATTTACATAGATTTATAATTATAAATATATATATATATAATATATATATTAGATTTTTGAAATGATAAATGAAGAGGGTGTTACATCTTTTAAAATATTAGATTCTTGGAAGCATGCAGCAGATGAAATGGAGACTGGCTTAATTAAGTATGGCATGTACTCAATTAAATAATGAATAAATATATGGGTTTATTTGAAATTATAATATATATAATTGATATATTCATATATTTTATTGATTAATTATTAGGCATACCACTAATAGGAATAACCGTAGGACATAAAAATGTTGGAAAATCTAGTTTTTCTAAATATTTACTTAATAGATTACTTAATGTGTAATTATTAACGAAAGTTTTTGTTTATTGATGAAACATTAAATCGAACAAATTTAATTCTAAACCCGATTATTTTGCAGATGTCCAAAAGTTGCGTATCTTGAAACAGATATTGGACAAAGTGAATTTACACCAGAAGGAATTTTGTCACTCAATATTATAGAATCACCTATTCTTGGTATGTGTCATATCTTTCAGTAATAAATGATAACGATGATGATAAATAAGACTAATAAGTAATTAATAATAATAATAATAAATAACACATATGGTGAATAATACTAATAATAATTATAATTAATAAGGACCATCATTTACACACATTCAACAGCCGTATTGTTCGTATTTTATTGGTGACAATAACCCAAGGGACAATCCAGACTACTATTTGGAATGTATCCAACAACTAATAAAAGTATATCGTCGTGAATTTGCATGTGGAACAGATTATGGAATGCATGGTGGTGGTAATATGACGATGATGGGTGATGATAATGATGGAGATGGAGATGAGATAATGATAAAAGGTGTTCCATTAATAATCAATACACACGGTTGGGTTAAGGGAATGGGGCTTGATATTTGTTACGAGGTTATAAAATTCTCTAAACCGACACATATATTTCAATTTCATTCCGTTGATCAAGAAATACATAATTTGCCAGCATTTCCAACCGATTTGATATCTTCATTGAAAATGACGAATGAATCGACAGCTCTTAAAATAATAAAACTTGAATTTTTTGATAATTCCACCATTTCCAACAAAAGATATACATCTTCAGATTATCGAACCTTGAATATGGTATTTTATTTTCACGGAAATTATAATAATGGAACACAAGATGATGGTAATGATGAATGGTGGCAATTTCGTAAACCGTTAGTTAGGCATTTACCATGGTGTTTGAATTGGAAAAGATGTTTAACTAAAGGAGTAATGTTGATGTCAGAAGAGGTACCTTATAGTCAATTATTGTATGCATTAAATGGGTCGTTGGTCGCATTGATTGGAGATAATAATTCTGATCATTATTATTTTCAAGAAGATGAAGGATTATTTGATGATGATAATGAAGATGATTCAATGATAATTGAAAATCAAGAAGAACATGGTCATAAAAAGAAGATTGTAAGCGTTATATAAATACATAATTATTGAATATTTATATTATATATTTATACGTGAGATAATATGATCTATTTTAGATACCACCAAAATATAATCTAAAGAGATCAACACTGCCATCACCAACAGAACATCAATGCCTTGGATTAGCAATTATACGATCGATTGATCCAACCAACCACACATTTCATATACTAACACCACTCCCGCCTACAATCCTTTTCAAGACCAATGCAATAATGAAAGGAAATTTGGAACTGCCAATATGGTTCATGATAGATAATGGTGGCGATGATGATGATTACCATTCGAGGAGTAGGAGTAGCAAAGGGGTGATGGTGTCGTTTGGAGTTTGTGGAATACCATGGAATAAGTTACCATATATGAGTGTTGAAGCGGGCGAAGGGGTAGGTAGTACTGCTAGAAATAATAGGAGATATCTTAAAAGACGTCAATATTCATAATAAATATGTAAAATTATCCCCTTAATTCTTTAATTTCGGGACCACGTGATTCGCACAAAATAATGATAATTTCACATGGAAATTCATTTATTTATCTCAATTGTCATTATTGCTATTATATACATTATATATTGTGATTACATAAATTGTATCTGTTAAATGCCATAAAATCGTTTTCTATTCTTTCTATTTCCATATACTGTATAATTAATTTATATAGTTTAAAGTTGATCATTCTGACAATTTCAAAATGTAATAATAAAAAAATCTATTTGATTATCAATGAAATTTTTTTTAATTTGTTGATCGAGAAAAAATTTTTTTTACAAGAAGGTAAAACCACGAGTAACCAAATAGTGTTTTTTTATTGAAACATGTTGTTTGAGAAACAATAAACAATATAAACAATATTTAACCAATAAGAGAAAATCTAGATAAAAACGGAAACAAGGCTAGCCATAATTATCATGGTGATAGCATATACTAGTCGAGAGGAGAGTGAGTGGTTTCTTAAAAAAAACAAACAATATTCAAAAAAATCATATTGTGGATCTTGAACAAATGTTGATTAAGTCAACGAATGAATGACACATTCAGATAACAAATTAAATCGCGAGATGACAAATGGGATTAAGATCTTAAAATCGAATTTGAAAAAAAAAAAACGGTTTTAATTTAATGTTTACTTGCCATATATAAGCTAGATTTAGTATGATGTGAATTACTCCTAGCTTTTGTTAATTGTTAATTCGATCGATTTAATTAATTGGTTAAATAGCACGTATACGTGCAATATTGTCATTATTAACTTTTTTTTTTTTTCATATCACAAACCCAGATCTGGTACCAAGCAAGGGAAAATTAGGAAAATGGTAAAAGCATATAATGCTCTATCTAATACCAATAATACTAACGACCGAAGCTGTAGAAAAGAAAATAGTATTGTATATCACATTGTATGCAATATTTATTATAAACACAGTATATAATTTTATTATTATATTTTATATTACAAAAAGGAATCCGAGGGAGCTGGCAGGCAGGATCCTGGACAATCATATCAGATTATTAACAAAATTCGAAAAGTTTTTGAGTTGAGCTTTTAGCATTTGTAATGATGGAGTCACTGGTATGACATGATTGCAATAAAATTTTTTTTTTACACACACTATATATATGAACATTCGCTCACTAAAGATAAAAAAGTTAAAAGTTACATCATCATCACCCTTACCTTCGGTATAGTATGTATTGGAATACCATTTTAGAACCAAAATTTGCCGATCATTTTATTAATTTAATTTAATTTTCACGATACGAAAAAAAAAAATCTAAACAACAAATGCATTAATAAACGATCAATAATCTTAAAATAGGAAAAAAAATTTTTTTCTAATAATAGAAATAATGAATATTGATTAATATATTTATATAGTAATAAAATCAACAGAATGTAAAAGCGGAAATGATGGGGAAGCAGTAAAATGAGAGACACAAAGAGAAAACACACAAAGAAATGATATTATAATAAATTGATGAATGAACGATGCATTATATTTTTTAAAAAAGGTAAAATCATAATTGCGTGAATGAGAGATGAAATAATAATAATAATATAATGTAATATTGTTGTTGATTATTACGGAAAACATAAAATAAGATAGAAAATGATTTGTCACGTACGTGGTAGAAAATTTTATTTTTTTTAATTGGTAAGAACTATAATTAGATAACAAAATAATGCAATGTAAATACAAGATCGATGACTCTTTTTAGTGGCTCAATGTTTTAAAAGCCATGATGTGCTAATGACTGATCTTTACTAATAAGTTCAATAAGTTTCTAAGAAACTTTTATTTGTCTTATTAATGGTAAGATTTTCAAATATATTCCATATTGTACATTATTAATTAATTAATTAATATTAATATAACAATTATATTTATCACATCTTCTTTCCAATGCAAACATAATGCGGTAGGTTGTCAAATGACTAAAGCAATTGCCAAACAAACATATGAATAAATAAATAAATTAATTAATTAATTAAAATTTCAACCAAGACAAAGAAAAAATAAAAAATAAGCAAATAATAATATTAGAAAAGACGCGCGAAACCCCTTTGGATAGAACAGGTTTCAAATGCGGGGGGAATAAATTCTCATTGTATAAATAATGAATGATATTTATAATATAGACATCCGATTAATTGTATTATTAATTAATTAATTAGAAAATAATTCATTTTAACCGTAAACGGAAAATTTTATTTAAACGAGATTATTATTATTATCAGAATCAGTAATTACTAATTTTTTATGGAAATAATTATAATAGTGCCGAAAGGGGTGAGAACATTGATAAAATTAATATAACGGACGTGAAAGAAATTTGTCATGAAATATGAAATATTTTTTATTTTTACTTGAACTGCCAACTTCAAGAATTTAAGGTGCAGAATTCTAAATACTTTATTTTTTACGCGTTTGATTGCCCAATAAATACGCAGAATTACCCGTGACGAAATTATGATTCTGTGCGTACATGGAATTGTTTTATTTGGTTTAAGAAGCATATTTCTGTCGTATAACAGTTAAAATTTTGACACATTAATTAATAAATATTACAAATTTAGAAAAGATTAATATTAAGTTATCATTGATATCGATTACTCTATCTATAGTAATCGTAATTATCTCATTGGTGATCGATTACGCTGGTTAATTGATTAATCAATCGGTCTTGATCGATTGACGGATTAGTTTTTTGCTGATAAATTATTTTTTAAAAAAATCAGTAGATAGGCTAGTAAAAATTTTTTTACTTGGTTGCCAAAAATGCATTGAAAAAAAAAAACTCTCATTGTTCCCAATTACTTGGGATGAACGACCAGGTTCCAGGAAAACATCCAATGATAAATCCAATAATAGTAATGATAACTACTTATTACAATTACCAAATTATTTATTTATTTTTAATTACTATAATTATTCTTTTCTTCATCATCTTGGGTGTGTTATAAAAAAAAGTATTTGATATTTCTTAATCTTATTGTTTATATTTATTTATTATTTATTTGTTTTTTTTTATTTGCTTGATACAACATTTCTATATTTTAAGAATGGCACACACAATAAGTCCCAATTATGCTCTATTAATGTATATATTATATATAATACAAATAAAAAAAGAGTAAATGTGTGCGTGTGGATGGAATGCAACAGAGTAAATAAATACACTACTCCTTATAAGCAAGTCTTAACCAGATATATATAATATAATATAAACTTTATTTTCATTATTAATCCATTTTTATCTTTATCAATTTAACTTGTACTAAAACCTGTTTTCAAAGTGACATCTTTACGCGTTAACATCACGCCTTTTGATCTTTCCTCTTTGATTAGAAAATTTTGCTTAGCCCCATCCATATGCGTGTGTATGTTAGATTAGTCAGACAATATTTTTTGATATTATTATTTTTATTATTGTTGAGCAAATAATAATAAATAATAATAAATCTAATATGTAAATCTATCTATGTATAAATAAATAAGTCCATCACCGACACCATTATGTATAGCCACCGTGACTATTGATACGGCGTTCATTCTGATTCATTTTGTTTTAATTAAATCTTATTTTGGAGAAAATGACTTTATTAATAGATAGATAAAAATACATATATATGTATACTCACTCGTATTTATATGCATTTTAGTTACAAAAACAACGTGAGATATTTATTTTATGTGTCATCTCTATTAAAAACAACACTATCATCATCGTCGTCATCATCATCGTCGTCGTCGCCGTTACTACCATCGTCGCGTTTTTGAGTTTTGAGTTTTGATGTTTTTATGCTTTAAAAAGCAACTTCACAATAATAAATGATATAATGACATAAATAAATAATAAATAATAACAAATAATAAATAACAAATAACAAATAAAAACTTCCTATTGCTTGCTTGGTAATAATCTAATCATTACTATCGGTGGTTCCTTCAAAAAACAACAAAAAAAATTTAAAAAATTGTTATAAAAGAGCATATATGGAATGATCGGCAATATGTTTTATTTTTATTATTGTAATTATTAACAATAATATAATACTGCATATTCATTTGAGTATTTAAAACTGGTTTTGATTCCAGATAGCCTGATATACAATTGGTTGGCGCTTCTGAAGTCGGTATACAATTAAATTCATTATATCGAATGATCCAATATAAAATGGAAAGTTACACGCATGGTTCAATGTAAAATTTGAACTTATCGATTTACGGTTAACTTTTATATGTATTATGTGGTTTAATAAGCCTATTTATAATTCCATTTCTAATTAATAATATTTTATTTTATAGAATTTAAGCTTTATGCCTCAATCCAAAGGAATATGCGATGAGACTTTGGGGAAAAGCTCGGATTGGCTAAAAACAGTTCTCAATAAACAAGAAATTCCTCCAAACTTAGCTTATTGGGCTTCTTGGTCTACTTGTACTGATGACTCTAACGCATCGCGAAGCAAAAGAACAAAAATTGGAAATTCTATTTCCACCACCACTTCTCCATTCATTTTCAAATCCGTAAACCCTCCAAAACAACAACAACAACAACAACAACAACAATTGCTGGAATGTTCTTCTCCTTTTCCCGACTCATCTAATATATCTCCCAATAGACAAGAATCTTTCTTTTCCAATACTTCTTATTCTCCATTCTCACCAAATTTATTGACCGAGGATCTTGTTAGTAAAGTTATAGAGGTTCTGAGTAGTACTTTAGATGAGATAAAAAATGAGATATGGAAAACTTTTTTAAATCCCAATGAAGGTAAAGGTAAATATGTACAAGTTATTATGGTGTGATTATTATTATGTGTTATGAAATATGGATTACGGGTTGTTGATAAGTAAATTTTTTATTATATTATAGTTTATAAATAAAAAAATTTTAAAAAAATAAAAAAAAACTTTTTTTTGTTATTTATTTATATAAAAATAATTGTGAGTTAAATCGTGGCTTATTAAAATTTCTATTTTTTCTCTCGATCATAATTAGATCAAATACCAAAAGGCTTCATTTCTGATTTTAATAAGTTAATATCCAAGACACCATTTTCTCAATATCCAAATGTCCAACGCCAACCAATTAAAAATTTGCAGCACCTTATATCAATACTTTCAGTCGGGGTTCATTCACCTGAAACTGAACTAATTCATCAAGTTTTTGACTTCTACAGCCAAATTACAGCTTTCTTGACCGTCATTCACATGTTCTTTGAAGTTGTAGTTATGGACTTTTTATCGAAAGCAGATAGTGATAAAAATTCAAGGCGTTTAGAAATGGACCATTTTATGAGAATTTTTCATTTTAAAGACAATTTTTTGGATAAACAATTTCAATCACAAAGAAGCGAAGATGAAGATAAAACAAATGAGAGTTTAGATTCTTACACATGG
>CAUDNR010000687.1:0-26432 GCA_958430865.1 Entrophospora sp. SA101
CAATGAGTGTAACAATTTGTCATCACAGCTTAACATGAGAAATGAAGAAATTGGATATTTAAGTGAAGAGGTGCAAAATCTTCAATTTGAAAAAGACCAGCTTAGCGAACGACTATTGCAACTAGATGCTGGTAAATATATTCTTTTATTTCCAAAAATATATTTTAAAATTAATTTACAATTATAATGATAATTTTGATTTTATTTTTAGAAAGACAAATAGTCATGGACCATAACACAAGTCTAATCAGAGTTGTTGAAAGTCTTAAACAAAGTGGTGGTTTAACCGGTTTACAAACTCCAACAACGACGATATCTTCTACTGAATCTGATACTTTACCACATGATGTTCCAGAGTTGATTCAAGTCTACACCAGAGTTAAAGCTGAACAACAATGTCATGTCATCAAGATTCAGAGACTTGAAAATCAAGTTAAAGATTTGGAACAAACTAAAGAGAAATTATTGGATTCCATTAAATATATTAGAGGGGTGAACATTCGTCTGAAAAGTCAAGCATATTTGTTAAGCGCAGAACTTGAAAATGAAAGAAAATTACATGTTGAATTATCAGATTATATTAAAGGAAATGATTTGAGTAATCGTGATAAATTATTATTAACAACAACCAATAATAATAGTAGTAATAGCGAAGACGGTTCTGCTCAAAAATTACAGGATCTTAAAAAAGAAAATTCGGAATTAAAGGTAAATCATTATATATGTGGGCATGTGTTTATTTATTTAAATATAATTATAATAATGTATTTGTGTGTGATAGATGGAATATGAAATAATCAAAAGTGAATTGAAGAATATTGAAAAAAATTTAGAAGCAGCAAATAAAGAGTTGTTTAGTTATCGGCTTGAGAGAACAGAATATGAATTCCATAAAAAGTCATTGGAAGGTAGTTGAATGATTGATTGAATGATTGATTGATATATTAAAGCAAAATTATATAATAAACATTATTTTTTTTTTTTGGATAATCAGATAATTACAAAATTCTAGAAGCTCGATTTAATCTCAAAGAAGAAGAATGTCGTAGTGTTAAGGAAGTGTTGGATCAAATACGTAAACTGAATCAACAAATCGAAGAACAATTTTCAAAGGTATATATCATATATACATATATATCAGTGTTTAGTGTGTCATATTTATATTTCTTAATAATATTATTCCTTTATTAATTATGATTTTTTTGATAGGCAAATAATGAAAGAACAGTAATGAGTGCTGAGCTTAATAACGTGAAATTTGAACTAGCTTCAGCCAAGGACAAATTATCTGATTCACAACGAGAATATGTTAAAGATTTGAATGAATTACATGTTGCAAGAGAGAAAGCAGAAAATTCATACAAGGAGGCACAAACATTGAAACAAGCTAATCAAGAACTTGAAAACAAATATAACCAAACACAAGAGGAATTAAATAAATCTCAAGCCGAAGTTGAAAATCTTAAAGTGCAATTATCAGAATTGGATGAAAAACTTTCTAGTACTAATATTAAATGGACTGAAGAAAACCAAAAATTTGTAGATTCTGCTAAACAAGCAAGTGGTAAAGTTGATGAATTACAAACTAGTATTGATGAATTGAAGAAAAAAGTTGAGGAGCAAGCTGATGAATTGAAAAAATCTCAAGAAAGATTGACTGTTTATGAACAAAGTGAGCAAGGAGAATTCATTACTAAATTAAGGTGATATTAAAAAATTTTTTTTTAAAAAAATTTTTTTTCTTTAGTATTTGTAAAATAAAATTTAAATATTTGATTTAATTAATAGGAAAGAATTAGATTCTGCTAATGAAGTAATAAGTGTATCGAATAAGACAGCAGATGATCTTAAAATTTCCCTTAAAACACTTGAACTTGTTTCAACTAATGCCAAAAAAGACTATGAACAAACTAAAGCTACTCTAGAAAAAGAAAGAGTCGAATTCCAGGTATGATTACGGATTTTTTTTTAATGTTAGATTTGCCTCATGCATTTAACATTTATAATTGTTATAATTGTAATGCAGTCACGATCAAAAGATTTTGATAGAATGGATGAAGAAAGTCAAAAAATGAGAAGTGAACTTTCACAAGTTAAACGAGAATTTACAGAAATAACAATGGAAAAGAAACAACTTGAAAAGGAATTGAATGATATCAAAAATAAATTCGAAGATGATATAATACAATATCAATCAGAAATTCGAAAAAAAGAAGATATTTTGACAGAATTACAAAACAAATACAATCATGAATTGCAAATTCATATTAAAGATTCTCAAATGTTGAATGAAGTTAGACAACAATGCTCACAACTACAATCTGATATTAAAAAGATAACGGTAATGATTAATCATGATAATGATGATGATAGTTATTTTAAAAAGCGAACTGATTGAATAATTGATCTTTTGATATTATTTAAATCAGAATCAAAAGGAAACTTTAGAATTGCTATTGTCCCAAGAAAAAGAAAATCTCAATAGGGAATTGACGGAGTCAAGGACCCGGTAAAGATAGATGACAATTAAGATCTTATTCTAAAGATTATTTATTCAAAATTGCTCATTATAAATTTTTTTTTAAATCTAGCTGTAAAGATCTTGAAGAAAGTAACAGTGTCATTCAGAGCTATCTTGATAAGGAAACTGACATGTCAGAAGATAAAGTGATGCCAATACTGAGAAAGGAGAATGAAAGATTAATGGGTCAAAGAGAATTCTATCAACAAGAAGTTGAAAAATATAAAGCACTTCTTGAATTGAAACAGAAGACTTTTGATGAATTGGAACAAACATTAAATAAAGTAAGTGACTGGCTGATAGAAAATATTCTTAATTGTATCATAAAACATTCTGATTGGAGTTTTTTTTTAGGAACGAGAGCAAAAAGATTCTATTGATTTAGAGCAATTGAAATCTCAACTACTTGAGAAACAAAACCAAATAAAGATACTTGAGGAAAGTAATAGAAGTCTTAGATCTGATTATGATAAAATGAAGAGCGAGGTTGAACGATTGAATAAGTCAATAGATGATTCCAATAATGATAAACTTAAAATTGGAGGTATACACATCTTTTTCCTTGAAAAATGATTTATAATATTTATGCTAAATATATCAAAAGTTTTTTATTCAATGATTTTTTTCCTTCATTTTTTTTTTTTTTTTTTTAAAAAAAAAGGCGAGAATGACAAATTAAAATTAGAAATTGAAAAATTTGGCAAAGAATTAAAACGTTTAGAAGATGATAATGTTTGGTGGAAAGATCGATTCCAGAGAGTTTTAGAGAAACATGGAGTATGTACATTCTTTTCTCCTCTACATGATTGTTGTTGTTGTTATTGTAATAATTCTAATCATCACCATTTATATTAATATTTAATTTTATTATAATAGATAAGTGATCCAAATGATCTTCAAAAAATGAAAGATGATTTAAAAAAAATTAAAGAAGAAAGTGACATACTAAAAACTGAAAATCCAAAATTGAAGACAGAAGTACTTAGTCTGAGAAAGCAAATTCTTGAATTCAAAAGACAATATGAAAATTTCAAGAAACAATCTGAAGATACAAAAAAACAATTTGAAGATTCAAAAAAACAATCCGAGGATTCAAAAAAACAATCTGAAGATTCAAAAAAACAATCTGAAGAGTTGAAAAAACAAATAGATGAATTCAAGAAACAAATAGATGACTTGAATAAAGAAATTGCTAGACTTAAGGAAGCTGATAAAAATTTTCAAACTCTCAAAACACAGGTAGGTTTTAGTAATATATATATGTTTGATCAGTAGTTTTTTATTTTATAAATGAATAATAATTTAATAATGTTATTTTTTTTTTTTTTTTGATTTTTAGCATGAAAGTTTAAAAGGTTATGCGCAAAAATTGAAAACAGAATTATTAAGATTAAAAACTCAAGAAACACTTTGGACCAATAAAAATAAAAAACTTGAGAATGAAATTGCTGAGTTGAAAAAGGCTCAAGCAACTACATCGACTCCTATACAGTCGGTAGCTGAAGTCACTCCAACGGAACAACAGCAGCAACAGCAGCAGCAGCAGCAGCAGCAACAACAACAACAACAACAACAACAACAACAAAAACAACAATTGCAGCAGCTGGCACTACAACGACAACAGCTGCAACAAAGACAACAACAACTGCAAATCCAAAAACAACAGCAACTGCAAAAACAGCAACAGCAACAGCAACAGCAGCAGCAGCAGCAACTACAACAGCAACAGCAACAGCAAAAGCAACAGCAAAAGCAACAAGTAGAAGCTTCGGCTGCGGAGACTACTACCATCACCACTCCAGGCCATGTGGATGTTCCTAATCCTGAAGTAATTTCTAAACCTGTTGAAACTCCAAAACTTGAAACAACAACAACTGAAACAGAGACACAAACTCCAACAATAACTAATCCTACTACAACTAAAACTGAAGTTGATGCTGCTGAAACTGATGCTGATGCTGAAAATGAAGCTGATACTGCTACCGCCACCGTTGAACCTACCGTTGAACCTACTGTTGAACCTATTGTTGAACCTACTGTTGAACCTATTGTTGAACCTACTGTTGAGCCTACTACTGAACCTACTATACAACCTACCGTTGAACCTACCGTTGAGCCTACTATTGAGCCTACTATCCAACCTACTGTTGAACCTACCGTTGAACCTACCGTTGAACCTACTATTGAACCTACTATTGAACCCACTATCCAACCTACAGAGACACTAATTAAAACTCAGGATGCACCTAAATCTGAAGAAACATATAAACCACCAGTAAAATTACAAAGACGGGGTCCTTTAGAGCTACCACCATCTACTGTTACTCAAATCAAACGACCTAGAGAAGAAGAACAACCTCAAGCAACAGATGATATAAATAAAAAGGCAAAAACTGATTCTTGATTATTTTTTAATGTATATTTTTTTGTTTTAACATTATTTATTCAGTTAATTGATTAAAGGTTTCTTTATTCAATTAATTGATTAAAGGTTTCTTTAATAATGTATATAAATGTTTTTTATTTTTTTTTTAACTAAAAAAGTATAGAATAGAAATTCATTTTCTCATTTTAATTAAAAATTTATTTTCTTTCAAAACGAACTTTAATATTTTAATTTTGATTATTGGGGTTTTATTATTTGATTACTTTCAATAAAATATACTGGAAAATTTTGACATCTCACAATGAATTTCAATTTCAAATTTTCATTCATTATCAGTTATTGTGCAGGTACTAAAGTAAAAATTAATATTAAAGGTATTAGTATTAGTAATTAGTAATTAGTATAGAAAAAGATCCGTTTTTCACAAATTTATGAAGTCATTTATCCAAGATTATTATGTGAACCAATAATTTCATATCAATTTTGTGGGCAAATTAGGATTTATTATTATAGAGGAAAATGATAAAAGGCGAATGAATGAATCAATTTATGTATTAATTCAACTATCATATCGAAAATTTATTTACAGAGATGTTGTATTGAATAGAGTTGTATTATGCAATGGTAAAGAAGAAAACTAGATACAATGATAAATATATTGAGATGTTTAAAAGCAAATAGTGAAATGTACAAGTATGCTTTGGAATTACGTAAAGAAATTACTTGGGAAAATAAAATCATAAAATTAACTTTACACATTTTTATTGTTATTATTAAAATAAATTATATTGAGGAAAATTCCTAAAAATTTCATTGTTATTTGTTATTATTATTATTATTGATACGTTAATTATGTTAAACCGTTTAAAAAAATAAATAAATAATACTAACCTCTTACATTGAACCTATACTAAGTACAAGTCCTACATAGACAGCCTACAATAAGGTGTCTCGGGTGTAAGCCCCAACATCGTGAACGATTCTTGTTGTTTTTCAGTAATATACTTCAAAAGTATATTTCGAGCTCCGTTTACATCTCTATTAATGGTGGATTTGCAAGATGTACAATTAAAGATCTTTGAACCGCCCAAATTTGACTTGATGACTCCACAACATCCACATGTTTTGCTGGTGTATTCTCAGTGCAGATGATGACCTTGAACCAAGGGTACTCACGGGATTTGTGGAGCAAATATTGGCGAAAACGGTAATGTGACTAAGGCTTCCGGCCGAAACTCTCTTTATTAGTAACCGAAATTGCCAAAACATTTTGGGCAAAAATTACTTTTTTATAAGCCCAACTATTTTTTGTTATTAGCCGAAATTGGGCAAAAATACTTTATAAAGAATGCTGAGAAGCCCAAATTGCCCCAACTAGTTTGGATTTTGAGAAAACAGTTTGGACCGGAAACCTTAAATGTGACCAGGTCAACATTTGTCTTGCTGTTTTAGAGTGAATTTTTCTAGAACCGCATTTTTTTAACCATACCTTGTTTTTTAAACTCAGGGAGCAAAATATATGGTGGTTTTCACACAACCATCTTGCTAATATTTGATGACATTCATTCACAAGATTACGGATTTTCTTATGGATCTTAAGCATGCGTCAACAGAGCTTTATACCTTTTACGTTTATTTGTTTTGTCATGAATAGAAGAATCCCTTTCACCTTGGATTCTATCATAATGCAAGCACAAGCGATGTATTCTACTAATATCCCCTTTTCCCCATTCTAAAACCTCACCACTTGGGTTATATCCAGTCATCAAGGTTCTCGCTCCTGGATCAAGAGAAATAATGCCAGCGCCTTTATTCTCATCAACCACCGAAAATTTAGGACCTTGGTTTGGGGTAGAATTCACCAAGACGATCCATGGTGAGACGAAGTTCATGATTTATTTCGGGTATTTTTTTTGCTTGTTTTAATACCTTTGAGAAATGAATAATGACCACGGTTTCATCCCCAGTCCCTTGATATAATGGTGATGCATTGTGATTTATCCTTTTTAGATCTGAACTTCAATTTAAAGTTTTTTCTTTTCAAAGCAAAATTAGACTTATAATTTTTTAAAAGGTCCATCATTGTTGCATCCCTAATGTCATGAGGTGTGTCAAGAGCACACCTAAGATTAATAATGTCTTTAAATTTTTCAGGTTTATTAGTGATATAATTTTCATGTAAATACTTTTTATCTTTGTTTTTTATATCACTATTAATTGCAGCTAGGCATTGGTTGTATGTCCAGCGTGCACAGTACCAATCCATTTTAATAGTTTGTTTTTTTCCTCCAAATTAGGGTAAGGTCTAATTTTATGAGTTTTTCCTGCTGGAGATTTTTTGGAAGAGGATGCTGAAGATAAAGAAATAGCATCAAAAGAAGATGGTGAAGTTAAATTCTCTTTAGAAGAAATTGCATCTTTAAAATTATTCCATGTTCCATCTGGTAAAAGGGAAATATTATTTAAATCTGTATGTGTTGGTTTAATTGAGTCAACTGTAATCCATGAACCAAAAAGCTATTATTTTTAAAAAGTCGCTCTATTGACTCGAGCACAATACTTCACTATTAGTTTTTAGGGGTAACTAACACCAATTTGTGAGTTTTTGAGTGAATTCATCCCAGAATGGCTTATATCTTTTTACATTCAAAGAAGTTGTTTGTGATCGCGAGTCAGAAGATTGCATAAAAGTTTCAATAAAAATTTATATTTTTAAAAATTGAATATAATTGTGCAAAAAGTAAACACTATTTTTTTCAAAAATTTTTTTTTGAATTTGAAAAAGATAAATTGTAATATATATTATATATATAATAATAAATATTTTCTGTATTAATTGTGAAACAATCAATTATGTTTAAAAAATATTTTCTGACCGTAATTAATCATGAAATCAATCAAAAAATTATTTTCCGACTGTATGTTTGTGAAATTAACCATTGAAATCAGTCAAAAAAGGATTTTCTGATTGTATTTTGGGTCTCTCCCACTTTACCGACAATCAAATAGGTTTCTAGCCCAAATTGCCAAAATAGTTCGAGCTTTGAGAAACAGTTTGGGCTTGAAACCTACTTGATTGTCGGTAGAATGTCCGTCGGTAAAGTGACCCAGACCCGTATTTTTGTGGAATTAATCGTGAAACAATCAATTATGTTTAAAAAATATTTCTGACTGTATGTTTGTGAAATTAATCATGAAATCAATCAAAAAATATTTTCCGACTGCATGTTTGTGAAATTAATCACATGGTTGTAGTAGCGTTGCATGTTAACAATATAGTTACTCTATCTTTGCTTTGTGCCTGCGTACTGACTAAAGTCAAGTTTAGTCAAGTTTAGTCAAGACAATTATTACTAAATTGAGATTTTAACCCCTTTTACGCTGCCAGCCCTGATTCCTATGAAAGCATTCTATCTTTAAAAGCTTGAGCTATTTTAATTACAATTTCCCTTTATTATTTTCCATGTTTGAAGAAAGAAGATACAAACATTATTTTTGTATTGGTTAAAATGGTAGTGATGGTCAGGAATTTTCATGAAAAAAAAAATTAGCATGTGTTATTCACAAGATTACAAATGTTTCAATTAATTCGAATTTGCCAATTTTTTTTCTTTTTTTGTTGAATTTTCGCGTTTTACAAAGGATAAATTGTTTATATAAAATAAATTAAAAATGTTCGAGCCCCAACTTTTTATTAATTTATTTTTTCGACAACATTAACAAATCAACATGTCGACAATTACCACCACATCCACCATATCCTCATCCATAAACAAAGTTATTAATGATAACGAGCAAAATAATAACGGTATTTATTTATTTATTATTATTTAGTAGTTTGACTTTTTCGTTTTTTATAAAAATATTTTTTAAATGTTTTTTTTAAATTTTTCAGAACTAGTTTCGTTAAGTTCTCACTCGAAATATGATGATGGTTTCAGAGAAAGATTTAATCAAAACATGGATAATAAATTTGCACTTCAAAGTACCATTAATAAAAGAGCGGCGAATCCAAATAAAACCAACGCGAAAGGTCTAACGTACTACATTATGAATCCTAGTGATTTACGAGAAGATTATCCAGTCTGGCATTATTTTTATCTTTGCACGCTGATATTTGGAGCATTTATTACTTTATTCATTGTACCTGTCGTATTCGGTATGTTGGCGGCAATTGGCGGTATTGGGACTCCACTTGTTTTATCAATCGTTGGAAGTTTTTTCGGTCTTTTCCTTGGAGCTGTATTTGGCGTTGTATTCGCAGTAGTTTGCATTATTTTCTTGATGAAATCTCTTGGTTTTGCTGCCGAATGGATTTTGGATGTTCTTTCTAATGGTGGTAATGATTTAGTTGAAATTACCAAAGAGCAATTTATCCAATTTGTTAATAACTCTCCATCTCAATAAATATTATTATCATTATTTTAGTAGAAATATTTTTATATTTATATAAATATAGACTTTATAAATGGAATTTTATTTTATTTTATAATTAATAAAGCATTTTTTTTTTTTGCTGGCAATTTCTAATTCATTTCTTTATATCCAAGATGTCATATTAATATATATATATATATATATATATATTTTACTAAAAGTGAATTACTATTTTAAATATAATAAAAATAGGGATTGGAATATGAAAAAAAAAAAACACTATATATTCAGCAGGAATTACAAGGTAGCAGGATATATTGCGTCTAATTATTAAAAATTTTTCATGGATATGCGTGGTATTTGTCAATTTCATTAACAAGTAGTAATGAATAGATTCACAAGACACACTCTACAACTATGGAACGAAATGTAACAACTAATATTACCAGGGAAGAATCACCTTGTAATGGCCAAGGTCCAAATGCACCAATATCACCTATAAAATGAAAATTTGTATATCACTAGCATTTGAAGAAGGAAAAAGTACAAACATGTTGGTTTTGTTGTCAGGTTGTTGAACCGTATATGAATCTTGAATGCATGAATTATTATTTGTAAAAGATCCCAGGATCGTGATCATTGATAGTAAAGCATTGACTTGGCTTCAAATAATGCATGCAAAAACTTGGGATGGTTATAAATAGAAAAATACTAGAAATGAAAAAAATACCTAATGATAAATGAGATGACTGATTGGATGGCGGTTTTTCATGATTGAAGCGGTAATTGGTAATTAAATACTTGTTGCATTTGTGTACTTTTTATAAAATCAACATCATTATTGTCATTTCATTTTGAAATGTCTATTAACATAAATACAGTATGAGATGATTCGTGAAAATATTATTTTGGATTTTATAAATGTTTTGGAACAATTCATTCTTTATTTTCTTTAATAATATATTTATTTGTACGTACTAAGTAACATTTGCTTTCATTTTCAATTTCAAGTTTATAAGTTATTCGAACCCTTGTTTCAATTTATTTTACAAAATAAAATAAAAGCAAGAAAGTTCTTTTGATTTCTTAAAAATCATTTTTTAAATCTTTATAATAATTATAATGAGAATATCTGGAACACTACTTTCATCTCTTGGTGTAATTTGGTGCTAAAAAAATGACAATTTAGAAAAATATTTAGATTTTTTGCCTTATCTTTTTGAATCAAAATCAGACAAGTGGTGGAATGCATGTCTCAATTTTAAACGTTGCTAATGCATTTGCAATCTTTGATAGTTATCAAGATAATTAATACCATGGGATAGTTTAATAATTTATGCATTTATTATTTAAGTTGTTTAAAAATAATTGTGGTCAAGAAATCATATTTTTAATGCATTTGATGCACCTATTATTTAGAAAGTTTGTTATTAATGTGTCACAATTATCAAAGCTGCTTGTTATAAGAAACAATTAATTCCGTGGAATATGGTAGATTAAAACGGGAATAAATGTATGAAGGCGATGGCTTATTGACTGATATACTGCTTGTGTAATTGATTTTATCAATAGGTAAGAGGGTGTTTAAACAAATAAATGTTTGTGTGTTAATGAGTAGGAAAACATGTAAATAAATATATTCCGGAAGTAGGAGGAACTCTAACAGATTAAAAAAAAAGTTCTCGTTCAACACGTTTATCTCTTTGGTAAAATTATTTGTAATGTATAAATTGTGGAATTTTATCTTCAACACACGTATTTAATGTGTGACATATTTATACAACAATTGTAATAGCATGAATCCGAAAACTATATAAATGGCTGAAAGTCAGTAGTAAAAATCACGATTTATATAAGGCCACGCTGTTGGAGAGAAGACCCTGCAGGAGTAACAAGAATTAACTTAATATTAAGCAATTAAAAAAAAAAGAAACAATCATTTTTGGGAAAAAAAAAATTTTTTTTTCTGACTAGACTATAAAAAAATTATATATAATATATATAGGCAAAATTTTCTTTATTGTTTAAATTTGGAAACATATACATGTACATGATCTTCAGAACCTAAGCTATAAACTGATATAAAATTTTGTGCATTTATTATGTACGTTTTTTGTGTAAAAATTAATAATACCTACGCCCTGGTTATTATTACAATGAGATTCAGTTCCTGTTTCCTGTTTCCTGCTTCTTGTCGTACAATACTTGTTAGGGATCAGCTTTGAGCAGAAAATTCCTTGGTTGGTTTCCAGAAACTTCGAACTATTGATGTTTTGTTGTCATTATTAGTATCAGAACTATACATATTGTTCGTTATTAACCAAAGTTACCTATTGGTATGTGGTATTTTCAATTTCTTGTTCTTGTTTATTTTAAAATGGTTTGAATTTGGTTGTTCCAATAAATTTGAAAGCCACATCAATCGATCGTGTGACAAGAATCAGATTATTATGTATGTTAATATATTAGTATGTATTATGATCATGGGTATTTGTACAACTGTAATTATTTGTCCATAATATTTATATTAATATTTATAAAGTAATTGCTATGATTACAATTGATGGATGGTCACTGGGTGAGTGAACATGCCCGTCTCCAACCTATTTATGAAATAAAGCTCAAACTTGACGTGAATTTTGTTGTCTTTACGCGGGTTTTATTTTTTTACATTTATTTTTGCATTTTCATAGAATTTAAATAAATAATAATTGCTGACTTATTTCCAGAAACTGATATTTGGTTTATCCGAAAAATCTTTTTTGTCATGACATTGATGATTAGTTTCTATTATTATTATTATTATTATTATTATTATTATGTTATCACAATAATACCGTTCCGTAATCTTCATATTCAATAAGGGATTTTTTAAATATCGAAAACTTTGTGAATTCGAAGTCGTAACTCGTGTAATTCTTAAAGAAAAAGTTAATTTATTTGGGTGGCAAAGTTAATAAAAAAAACATACAGTTTCTAAAATAATATTCAAGACATTACAATGCAAATATCAAATTGAAATGCTAACGAATGACCATGCGACGTAATCTTTAAATTACCAGAGTAATTATAAGATTTTTATTAATTAAAACATACATTAAATTCATTTATTTTTTTCGCCAAGTAGAATTACAGGGCTTCATATATAGAACCTAGTGTCATCCTTTAATCATCCTGGACGATAAGCTGTCTGTTGAGCATGCCATCTTTGAGCCCTGTCGATCCAGTAATTATTAATCAAGTTATTTTTAGAAGTTACTATTATGAACAGAATTGATAAACAAACAAAACAAATAAGTAATAATAATAATATAAATAAATAAAATAAAATATATAAAAAAAAAATTTTTGTTTGATTCCCAGAAAATTTTATTTGATTCCAAATAAAGACTAAATGAAAAAAACAACACGATTTATTTCATCGAGTTTTTTTTATTTTATTTTATTTTATAAAAATTAAATTTTTTACGAGTAAAATATATATCGTATTTATACAAAATTTTAATATTAACATATTATTATTTTTTTTTTAAAAAAAAATGGAAGACGACGACAATAACCATATAAAAATACTGGTGACAAAACTAAATGATACAAAAAATGAAGAAACATCACTTATAAAAGATGACCATTACACTTCAAGTGCAAATGCCGATAAAGACTTGGAAAGTTTAAAGAATACTAGATCTCATAATGGGTGTCCTATTGATGAAATAAAACACTGCTATAGTTCCAAGTTTTTTATAACACATAGTAGAGAAGATAAGTCAATTATTGTATGGAAGGTTGATCATAAAACAACAGCAATTTGGCAAGTCGATGCCGATTTTAAATACTCAAGCGAAGACTTTTATGTGGATTCAAACTTGCGTTTAAAAGTGACTGTTGATGATGTTTCTGAAAATAAATTTATGATTTTATATAATGACAATAATTCATATTCAAAATATTTTAGTAAGTAAATATTAGCCAATATCAGAATGAATTGGTGTTTAGATTATCCGATTTGACGGAATTAGTTTTGGTTATGTTTGAAACGACCTTTTTTTTATAAATTAAAACAATAGATATTTATATATAATAAATTTTCAAATATATATATTTTTTTTAGAATTTCTTGACTTTACAAAAGGAAAATTCAGCGAAATTCGACTCAAAAGTAAAAGAAATGGAAATTTCCGTCAAGGGGCCTTTACTGAACATAATGATTTGATAATGGTAGACCATGATAAATTCCATTTATTTAAATATACAAATAATGATAAGTTGGTTCATAAAGCAACATATAATATCGATAATTATAAGCATCCAAAGATTTATATTGTTAAAGATGGGCTTCTAATTTCTAACGACGATAAATTAATTTTACAATGGAACGTTGAAACTAGATCATATCACGATACCTATTATTTATTATATAAATATTCCGTTTATACAAATACTTTTGAAAACTCCATCCATACAAAGTTTAATAAAGATAAATCATTAATGATAAACCTACTAAGCAATTCGAAATTAATGGTTTATTCATTAAAACACAATATTGCCATTTCATCACGTAAGTATTTATATGCTAATTTATTTTGTTTATATATATATATATATATATATATGCATATACTACTATGTAGTAATTGTTATTTAAATTAATAATAATAAATTTTTTCTTGTGATTTGCAGTTCAATTTGGATTAAATTCCAAGGTGGAATCTTTCGATTTTATTTATACAAAACATCAATTAGAACTTTTATTAGTAATATCAAGTGATTTAATGACTAATGAAAATAATTATAAATTAATGGATCCTTACAATCTAGACAATTCTATGGATATTACTAATTATTTTAACAAGTGTATTCTAGAAAATATAGGCGAAGGAAAAAATTGTGATAGTCCATTAAAGTCTGTTTTATTAGGTAGCAAAATCATAATTATAACTTCCGATAATGAAATCATCATTAAAGAAATCATCGACGAGAAAAAATTAAATATTCAGAAAATCCATTTAAAAAATTTATATGTAGGGCAATGTTTATATAAAGTACATAAAAAACTTAAAAGCTTTGATAGAGCAAGGAATGGTGTTGTTGAAGGCAGAGACTCAATTAAATGGTCAATAGAGTATAATTGTATATTTGGGGATATTAATATAAAACTTCAGAAACTCATTGATAAAAAATGGACTATGGTTGACAAATACGCTTTATCTAATTATCCTAATGATGAATTTAAATGTTCTAAATTATTGGATAACGACGATTTATTAATAAGAACGGTTAATTACATACAAATTTTATCATTCCATGAACAAAGTTTGAAGATTTATATGAAGTTTATTAAATATGTTTATTTACATGATGATGATGAAAAGGCTATATCGGAAAAAATTAAATCTTTCAAAGGTTATGATAATTTCGAAGAATTCTTGTTTGATTGTAAAGGTATTATCAAAGAAAATTCTAAACAATCTTACAAAGAAATGCTTTCTTATATGTTGTATGATAATTTTTATTATTTCACCAAATATGGAATGGATATTTTGAAATTAGCATTAGAAGATGATAATGGCATTATCGTAGAAAAAGTGATTGATTCTTGTTTTATTCATTTTGAAAAAGATGTTCAGTCAAATATTGGTTTGCTAAACATAATTATGTCTCAATTACCCAGATTAGAAAAAAATCATCATAGATTAGTATTGAAATTCTTTGTTCAAACTTCAATGATTTTGTTCCCCTTCAAGGACCCCGTTGAAAATAATTGTAGTTTTTATAATGCTGATAACAATTATCAATTGATAATTGTTAATAATAGCAGTTTTAGGGCTTTTTCTGATAGTATTTTTAATTTTTTTAATTATTATTATAAGAAAATTAATAATGATGACGATGACGATGACGATGATTTTGATAATAATAGGAGTTTTTCAAATGATGTTAATAAGAATAATGCAGAAATTCATGTTATAAAACTTTTAATACCATACGCTGGATTATTTACTTATGGAAATGTTTATTCATCTTGGAAAGAATTCTTTAGACCAAAAATTAGTAAATTCTTTGAATTAGATGTTCCAGAATTATATAAACATAAAGGTGTTGAACTCATATTGGATTTTAAGTGGAATAAATTTGGACGCAGATATTATTATGGAATTTGGATTATTTATATAGCATTTTTATTGTGTTTTGCTGTTGCCACTACAACACGACCAGATCGACTTACAAGTGATCTTAGGAATTCATTATTAAATATTACTATCATGCTTGGGATATTCCACCTTCATTTTGAAATCAGGCAATTTGCTTACAACCCCCGAAAATATGCCAGAGACATTTGGAATTTCTTTGGTATGATAGTGTTTTTTTTTAATTTATTCGTCTCCTTATTAATTTATTAATTATATTAACGTAATAATTATTCAATAGATGTTGGTGCATACTCTTTACCAATCATCACTTCAATCATTTGGTTGATTAATGAAGAACCACCACCTAATCAGTTGATTTCACTGTCTAATTTATTATTAGATTTGAAATTTATGTTATTTTTAAGAGTTTTCAAATATTTTGGAGCATACTTTACAATAATATTGGGCGTTGCAAAAAATGTCTTTTCATTTCTAGTGATTCTATTTATAATCATCCTAAGTTTTTCACATGCATTTTACATAATATTGAGACCAAGTCAATACTTTACAATCGATGAGCCTACCGTGAACGATGATCCTAATAATCCTTGGAATCTTGTTGATAAATATTTTACATATTTTACAAATAATAATTCATACAATCAAGATTCATATGCCCTTCAACCACCTGATAATAAAACCAACATGTTTGCACTTTTTTCTACTTCAATGCTAGCAATGTATAATTTTCTTGCAGGTAATTTTTAACTTTTGATTTAATTGATTGGATTTTAAAATTACTTACTATAACATTAAAAATTATGATAATAATAACAATAATTAATTATTTTATTTTTTATAGGTGACAACAGTGCATTCGGACCTTGGCCATTGCAAAATGATCCTTATCTAGCAATATTAGTTGTAATATTTTCATTCATAGTCGTGGTATACCTCATGAATTTATTCATTGGTCTACTTAGCAATGAAATTGAAATTTATAATAAACGTGAAGCTTTCTTGGCTCAAAAAGCAAAGATGATAGTTGAGATTGAATTATTTTATTTGTTTCCTGAACATCGTCGTAGGAAAGATTGGTTTCCGGATATATTGTAAATATGATTGATGGATAATTTAATGAATTTATAAATATTTTAATATTTTTGAATTAATATATATATATATATATTTATTTATTTATTTAGAACTTATAATGTACCGATTGATGACATTCGGAAAAAAGTCATAGAGATTGATGGTAGTAACGAAGATCCAAAACCATTTATTTCCGATGAGCTTAGAAATATTGTCGAAGTGGCCAAACCAGAAAAGCAAATAAATATTGAGAATAAATTCGAACGATTAGAAAATGATATAAAAGTAATCAAAGATCAACTTGAAAGCAACAAGATGGAAATTAAAAATGAACTTAAAGGAATTGAAAATCTAATAAAAGCTTTACTGAATGAGGAAAAAAAAAAATCAATGATTAAAAGAATTTGATGTTTTTAGAATTTGTTTCATATATAAATATATATTAATATGTGGTGGTTGGTACAGTGGAGTGATAGAACTCCCGAAAAAAAAAATATAGATTACCACCACCATCATTTCACCTATTAAATAAATTAATTATAAAATAATTCTTGACCAAAATATTTTGAACCGTCTTCTTTGTAATCTGATTTAGTTCGTGAATGTTTGACAAAAAATCTTTTCATCTACCAAATGTTTAGCCTCTGCTACTAAATCAAATATTTCTATTTTCTCATCTCATTAGAAGGGTCGTGCTGTCTATTCCTTAAAAATTTCCATGAATCTCTTCAGCTCCTAAGCCTATTTCCTGGAACGGGACCCTTCGTTTTTGTTGCATTAGATTCGGCATTGATTGAATTCCTAAACTTTCAGGGTTAAATTGAAATAATGGCGCATCATTGTTTGAATCCAAAGTAGGTAGGTTAATGACGTATGATGAAAATTTTGACTTTAGTCATTGGCGTAACTAAAGTATCGGCTAAAGGTAATTTCTCACTAGGGCCATTTTGACGATTTGACTAAAGTAAAAGCCCTTGGAATAAGTAAACCACTCGACATAATTAAAAACACGCGACGTAAGTAAAAGCACCAGCAATAATGATAATGATAAAATAGGATTATCAAAAGTTCCAAATTATCATTATTGCATGTATATTGCAATGATGCAAGAAGAATAATTAATTATCATGAGAGGTTTACAAATGGTATTAATTTGAATTAGAAAGTTTAATTATACTAATGAAACTAAATTTTTTTCCGTATACACATTCACTTTCAAAATAAAAATGCCTCTTTTTTTTTACAAATTAAAACTATCATTTTATTATTACATTTTATAAAATGTAAAATTAAATTGTCTTTGACTTTGAAATTAACCACGCGTAATAGTAATACGCAATCATATTAATAATGTGTTTGAGCTATCATTAGTGTCTGAATTTGGAACACACATAGGCTGGCACGTAGAACGACTTTTACATTGTACACAAGATAGGTTTAGGTGCAATGTTTGTAAATTTTAATTTTGAAGCTTTAAAAGTGATAAAAATAGTAAATAAAGAAAAAGAAAAATGCTAAAATTCTTTATTGTTGAAGCATTGGAATGAATCAATGGTGAATTTTTGTTCTTTAAATAATTCGAAAAGAGCGATACAATAAATAACTAGGTGATTGTTTGTTACAGACGATATTCTTTGATGGTGCATTGATCGAGTAGTCTAATAAATTACCACGAAAACATATAAATAGACCCACTACCCTACTCGCGAACCAAAAACTTGACAGAAAAATTGGTGCGTCAGTTTTACTTTTTACATTGCATTAGAATTCGAGGGTCGAAAACACGTAGTGCCTAAACGGCATTTTACGATTTGGCTTTACACGTTACGTTCAAATGCGAGGATCGAGGTCATACCCTACATTGTTGTGCAAAAAATTTATTTATTTTAATGATTAAAGAGTCGTTATACGAACAATAAACAAACCTGATGTCATTAATAAAGATTAAAAGCCCAAACCCATTCGAGAAATAGATAGTTCGCCTTTCTTGACGGATGTACATAATACATGATCGATGAAAACAACGAAAGGAAGCGGTTGGATATAAATGATTGATTGATTCACATGTAATGAAAAAAAAATGATGGCAATAAAGAAAATATAACGTTTAAGATTTGATGCATCTACAAAAAAAAAAACAAAATATCATTTACGGCATTTACAACTGTTTCTCAAGCATTTAAAATCAAAAGATAAAATGTTCAACGACTCCTAGGAAGAGAAGCTCGACTCAGTTTTGTGAAATACAGATTAGTATTAAATCAGAATTCCATGCCCGAGTAAGCCACCCAAAATAAAAAAATAAACTTATTTTTATTCTTTCCTATCAATACACGAGAGGATTTTTAAACAAAAAATCTAACTATAATAATAATAATTCAGACCCTGATAATCAATTGGATTAAATTTAAAATTAGAAAAGTTGAAATTTTACAACATAAACTATTATTGAAATAACATTTTTATTAGACCTGATAAATTATTCATATGCATAATATCAATCAAGGCTTGTACATTTCTTTTAGACTTTTTTGATTTAAGAAATTTAATCTTTATATTCATTATTCATTCACGACATTTACATCTACTCTCAGGCAGTCAATATCAAAAGATAAAATGTTTAATGACTTCCACCATTAATAATATTTTTAGTGCTACCAGGCAACCTTGAAATGACTTATTTTAATATCAATGTATGATCTGCCTCACTTAGCTGTGCAACAACCAATCCAAAGGAATACACATTTTAATAGACCTTCTGATGTGTTGATGGCATTTGTGATCAAAACTTTGAACCATTTCCTCATCTGTTTAAAAGGATTAGCTCCATTATGAGTGCCATCATCCAAATTCTTTTAGTTCTACCATTCTAGAGTGTAAAATACCTCATAAAACAACAAATTTAAAGTCTTCATTTATATTAAAAGGTTATTTAAATTTAAACACATCATGATAAACTTGTTAATGGCACAAATCCCATTATACAATAACCTGACTTTATATTCCTTTTCTCTTGTCTTTACCACAACAATAAATTCATGTTATAATGCAAACCTTTTAGTCAATAGCAGGTCGTGTATCATTAAGAAATTCTTCAAATTGACTATATATACCATAATCTTGTATTTTTTGTTGTATTTTGTGGTTTTGCTGCATTAGCATATTTGATGACTTTATCTTCAAAAGGTTATTCAAATTTGTTTTTCTAACAGAAATAAAACTTATTAATAAAAATATATTATTAATTTTTGTTTGATGAACTTCAAATAGAATTTAAATTGGAATTCAAAAATATATTTATCAAGAGGGAGAGTGGATAACTTCTATATGCGCCAAGGATTCTTTTAATTCTTGGGTCGCAACTTCAGGATTCATTGAGGCAGTTGTAAAAGGAGGGTTCTTTTATTATAATTAAAAGTGTCTTTTAAAGTGAATAATCAGTAAAATAAAACGAATTAGATTTTTTACCATTTTATGTATGAAATTTTGGAATTGGAATATTTTTTTTGTATTATAAAGTTTATTTTTGAGTAAGTATAAGTAAAATTGGACAATTACATAAATGACACAAGATAAATATTTTATCCCCTGGGTGATAGCAGATATATATAACAAAGTTATCTCATCCTAGTAAAATCTTGTTATGCCTGCTACCTAAGGTTGCTTGCCGAAACTCATCCAGAAACCAATCAGCAGGGTTTCGGCAGGTTACACATTAATTGTTTATTAGAGTTTTGGCAGAGTTTCGCATTTTGAGGTTTCGCCTTTCGGCATAGTTTCAACAGGATTTTTGATAAGATTTAATATAGTTTTGCTGTGGTTTCAGCAATTACTAAGGAGGTTTCGCCCACAACCTTACTGCTACCACCCAGGGGATAAGTGACTCTTACTATAGTAGATATAGAAGTATAGATTGTTGATATTGTTGTGCAATTGATTTTGGTGGTGTGAGATAGTAAATCTTGGACCTATCAATTACCCGGCCAATTAAAACGAATTTACTACGACAGTCATGTGATGCGCTAAAATATTACATCACGACCAACGACCATCATTGTAACGGCTGCGCCGCACATTGCGCAGTCTCACATGAAAGATTATTCCTATTCATATTTCTATATTAACCTACTCATCTGATGTAAATATTTAATTAGAATTAGTAATTAGTTGATAAGCATATTATTGGAGAGTAGAATAGCACATATCACATTATTTGTACTGCCCAAGAGGTATAAATACACTTGGCTTTAGAACAAGTTAATAATGATCATTAATTAATCAATTGTTAATATTGTTGATAACAACCTTGATAACAACATAATAAATAACTCTTAATAAATATATAACCTTACACAAAATAGTCTTTGACTGTAAGTAACTAATAAACCCAGTGTGATTGACCCACCAGCCCTTCTAATGGTTAATTGTCTAGCCAACCTTTAATTATTAGTTGGGAACCCTTTTAATTATTCAGATACATCTCAAGGGGATGCCTTTGGGATATAATTATTTAAATAGAAACTAGTGACCATAAGTCAGCAGGTAGGCTGTGTGTCATATATATATATAAATAAAGGAAACTTGACTGTAAGTCAGTAGGTAGGCTGTGTGTCAAACAATAGAATTAACCATAAGTCAGTGGGTGGACTGTGTGTTGAGCTTTAAATAGCCTATTAATTAGGAAACTCGGATTGCATGCTCACAGTGGCATACAATTGAGTTAAAGTCAGACGATGGCCAGTTTGTATATAAACACATTAGTATATGGTGCAACTATTGCTAATCATCTCCTAAAATCGAATACCCACTGTATTAATAGCAAGGACAGTGATTTTTCTGCTTTAAGCAGAAAACCGCAGAAATCACAGAAGTATGTATATCAAAAGCAGAAATGTGAAGAATTATATCTAAAAATGGTTAGGTGCTGGATATCTTCTATTTTTGTAACAGACTGTCACGCAAGGTGAGTATCTTACTATTTTTATAACATTTCAATTAAAAAAATTTTCCCATTCATAGAAAGATATCTTTATCCTTTAAATGCTTTTTTACAAAGCAATTGAATATTGTAATTCTTCTGATTTTGGATCCGAAATTGATTTTACTATAATTTCTCATAATTTTGATCCAAGTGATTTTTACCTAATTTTCATGTAGCTTTTGAACCTGCTCTTAACAAATTTAATGCACATATTCCTTCACATCCTGCTTGTCCCCTTTTTATTTTACTTGGTCCTTTAGAAAGAAAAAACTTATGTTAATATAGATCAATCAAAGAATTAGAAAATCCTTCTGATGAATTACTAAATGAATGGGCAATTTATTGTTGAATGCAAATGGATGATTTAATTGATGAAATAGATTTAAATGAATATTGGATAAATATTCAAAATCAATTGCCAATTCTTTCTGAAATTGCTCTGGAATACATGTTGTTGCCCCTATCTAGTTGCAGTTTAGAAAGAAGTTTCTCAATATATAACAATATTAGATAGCAATAGACAAAATCTTTCAGAAACTTCTTAAAAACTTTAAATATGATGTATCCCTTAAAGAAAATGAAATTTACGCCAAATTTGGCATAGATTTTCGAGTTAGTGCAGACCCCCACCAAATGGAAAAATTACTATTTGACACTATTTTTTTTTTATTTTTAAATAGAAAAAGGCATTTTTTATACATATCATCATTCATTTATAATTAATTATTTTTTCTTCAGAAAATAAATAATGTGTAAAACATGCATTCAAAAAAAATCCAAAAATTTTTGTTTTTTTTTGAAATTCACAATTAGAAAAGGTTGTTATCTGATCTAAAACTGCAAAGTATGCAAAGATACTTGTTCTAATAAACAAGGTTACTTAGGAAGAAAAACAATTTATAATACAGATATTTACTTTAATTTGTACTAAAAATTTCTTCCAAATTTGGGCCAAATTCTTTAAATATTACAAAATTAATTATTATTACTGTGATATTCTAGAAAACAATTTCTTTTTGAGTTTAAACATACATAAAGCAACATAACATAGAGTACAAAATACATGTGAACAATTATCATTAGTTGTAGCATTTATTCCTTCTTCTTGCCTTTGATATTTACAATACTCACATACAATCCTATTTTCTCTATATCCAGGAAAATGATTTCCTGGTGTTGGTCTTTATGATTCACTATAATAGTATTTTTTAAATCATACCATTGAAATTTTGGATCAGGCAATATTAAAAAATCATACATTACCAAATAATGTAACTAGTGGAGTTTGTACTACATGAATAAAAGACCAAAAATTACATAAACCCAAATTTTTGTTTATTTACATATTAACATAGAGATACTATTTGAAAACATTTTACATTGGTGTGATTTCCTTTGAGGGATAAATAAATATTAATAATAAAATTTCCTCATAAAATTTCAATTATAAATTTTATTGGTCAATTTAAACTAAATGACTTGGTCATTGCTTGTGACCTCAAATCACGTCGTTGGGGTCATAAAATTTATGACCACCGTGGTTATGAAAAAAATACGAAACAACCTGGTCATTACCCATCGTTGAATATTCAGGATGTACAGGAAAATTATTTTCCCATTACATAATTATATTCTTTTTATTTTAAAAATAGCTTTCACAGTTTCCCGGATATAGTGCCATTGGTTTGATAGTAATCTATGAAATGGGATTGTCTGTAATTTCATTTCAAAGTTCGGCATACAATAAACATGTTACACATGCATGCTTGACGCCATTAATTAAACGTCATAATTTATTTATATATTTAATGGCTTTGTTTTTCTTCAAAAGTCCATTTATATATTTTATACTTTTTCTATTTATTTATTTATTATTATGGATCGATTATTCATGTTCATTTTGTTGTCGTTGTTACACGAAGCATATGATAAAATAGATAGAAATTTTACGCGGAATTGTGGTGTAACAATGTTATCCAGTCAAATTGAGAGTTTCTGGAGATGTTTCTAGTTTAACCGCTGATTAATAATTTTTTTGAAGCATCATGCATTACATTATTATATATAAATATATCTTAAATTTAAGCACAAATATTAACATAGAAGCTCTCTTTCGCAATATTATGATTAACTATTTCTTCCAATAACACCAATTACCTAAAAATTTTTCTTGTTGCTGTTCGGCAGTGAAATCTATTTAATATTAAAGCCTGAATATCCTCATAAACACTTAAATAATAAATATAACCCGATAAAACCCAACACAAATTCTTTTTGATTGCCACTGGTCTATAATTCATTTATTACAGCGTTGTTACAACGATATTAACAACGGCAACAACAACAAAAATACATAATTAAGTATAAATAATAAACAATAAATAACAATAACAACAACAACAACAATAAATAATGCCGATTACGAAAATTAAAGAACAAGAATTGGAAATAGACTTACGAAATGACAAGTTTCCAACCTGTAAGAATGATGATATAAATGACGCGGTAATACCTACCTTGAAAAAGACCAGTGGCAATCAAGCAACCGATTCATCATATGATGATAATGACCAAACATCAGGCTTTGGTGCATATGATCAAGAATCAATTTGTAATGGTGATGTTGATGTTAATGGTAATGATAATTGTAATAAAAGACCCGAACTTTTGGAGAATACTCTGAAAATTATAAATAATAATAATAATAATAATAATAATAATAAATCAGACTCGAACCTCTCCAATTCAGGTAATTATTATTATCAATTAATCAGTTAACCATTTTTAGATTTTAGATTTTAGATTTTAATGTTAATTTTCTTTAATTTTCTTTAATAATTAAATATTAGATTCGAACCAAACCCATTCAAGTATACCCTCCAAATTATTTAATAACCACAAAGACAATATCAATGATACTCGACGACAAGAACAACAACCACAAAGGCAACAATCATTGTCGTCGTCACAACCCTTGGCACGAACGATAACACATGGTCACTTGAAACCAGCGCCTGAGGTAAATATTTGGCATTCATATCTGGGCCAAATTATTCGATTTTTCGAGTATATTAAAATGGTACTCGAACATTTCGAATAATATGGGCACAGATTTGATTGCCAAATATTTAACTCAGGCGCTAGTTTTCAATTGACCTTGTGTTGTTGTTAAGTGATCATTTGCTGTAGCCTAAACTCTTTTAAGTCACCTTCGGATAGTTTTAATTTCAGGATTTCCCTAAACTAAAGAACAGCATTGGCTATTACAATTACTATTATTATTATATTTACTATTACTACGTTTACGATTATTAAATTAGAATTTTTGTCTTGTAATCTTTATTATTATTCATTTATTCATCTTATTATTTCATTTTATTTTATTTTATTTTATTTTATATATATTTATTTTATTTTTTTATTGTTTTATTTTTTTGTAAAAAAAAAAACTTCCAATAAAACTAAATAAGCATGCAACCTAATTTTATTGGTTGATGAATAGGATCTCTACGTAGCTTTTTTTATTTCAAATCATGTGATTTCCATTTTTGGAAAATCTTTTTGCACCAATTTCCGTCCAACATGATCGATCGCATCATATTATCGTTCTAGGAATTTAATCTTTCACACTTTATATTTTTTGAACCGCATATTATAACATTTTGGTTGATGATAAATAATATTAAATTTCGCTTTCATAATTCGCTAAAATCGTTAATTTCCTCAAAATATTAATATTTTCTAAGGCTGTGAAGCCATTCGCCATCTTGCATGTATTCCTTGCGTAAATGACAATGTCTGACTGCGAACGAATGAATTTATTTCTCTCTTCATTATAAAACAAATGTTTGAAAATATAGGGTCTCAAGCTACGTCCAATTTTGGTCCGGTAAAAGATCCAATATTGTGATTTTTATTAAACAATAAGAAAAAATAATAATAGAGACATTTGGTTTATTTGCAATTAAATATTACTTTGTGACTTCCAATTATGCCACATACGATGCAAGCACGACTTAATTTAAAGAACCTGCTTTCCTTTGAGGAATGGAACCGGTATGTACTTTGAAGAAAGTTTTCGATTTTTCAACATGTTGGATGTTGATCATCTTAAATTTGTTGTTAATATGTGGCGGATATTAGGGCCGGTCGTGTAATCCCAAGGTTTAATTGACATGACTTGACTAAAGTATTAAGTCAAGTTTAGTATTTTTCATGTAATTTGAAGTAACAACTTAACTTTAATCACTTATCGATTGGCTTAAGTCATCTTGATTTACCCACAAAAAAATTTTTTAGTTAAAATTCCTTATTTCACAAAGTGAAATTTCTGTTTACAAATCAATACAATTAAGTATATAAATAATAAAAATCACAACATTTACCATACATATATCAGATGTCATTATCATTATCATCTCAAAATTATCACTAATAATAGTAATCATAATAATAATAATGTAACAAAGTCCATTGTAGTAATAATAAATAGTATTGATAAAAAAAAAATTTCTATTTTTTAAAATTAAAAATCATAGCATTTTATAATATAAACTAGTGTTAATTAATTAATATAATATTTCTTTGTCAAGAGACAACTTGAAATCCATGGCAATAATTCAATCATATACCAAAAAAAAAATAAAGACATTGATTTTTCTAATGTAGAAATTCAGAACAGTTATTGATGAATTAGATCTTGAAGAAGAGTCATCATTTACACCACTTGAATTAGAAGAGAATTTATTATCTGACTTTATCGACAACATAGATAAAATTATCAAACTACACTATCCTAACAAAACAACCCTAAACACAAAAACCAATTTAATAACACAATTAACTGATAACACTGATCTATGTAGTATGGCTGAAAAGTAATGAGAATCATTGTATTACTCAATAATATGTGGGTATACCTAAACAAAGTTATGATTTACT
>CAUDNR010000688.1:15223-26431 GCA_958430865.1 Entrophospora sp. SA101
TGAGACCTGAGATTTATTGATCAACTAAAACAGATAAACAAATAAATAAAAGATAATTATTGTTATTTCTAAAAAAACAATTGAAGAAAATTGTTGATTATACTAAAACATTAAAACATATTTTTTTATTTTAGAATTAATGCACAATGTAGTCTTCTGAGATTTTTGCTGAATGTGATCTAATAAAATCTAATTGAAATGTGCTAAAAAAAATAAACAAATGTTTGAATTTTTTTTTTAATCAAAAAAGAAATTTTAATATATATAATAAATATGATAGATTTTGGACTGAGTTTGATGTACACAGTGAGTCTCGGTATAACGGATATGTTCGTTCCAGAAATTTTATCCGCTATACCGAGACATCCGCTATACCGAGATATCTGTAAAAAATCGGATTTTTGATTAAATCATGTGATACATACATGTTACATTAAAAAATTAATTTTATTTTTGAATAATGAATGCAAATAATAATAATTATTAAATTAATTAAAAATTTAAAAATTTAATTAATTATTACACATCAAGTTGATATTTTTCAATTCCCAAATCAAAGATCTTTTATACCTATTTGAAGTAATACAATAGCATTTCTAAAATAATTAAGAGTGAGGTCATTTGTAAAGAATAAAGAATGATGACTTCAGAATTAGTCATTAACAAACAATCTTTAATCATTAGCATATGAGTAAGAAAAAGAAATGACATATTGATAGTGTCATTGCCAAGAAATAGCTAGCAATATGTTGGATTAAATTGCAATTAACATTCTGTTTATTTCTAATTATTTTACATCATTAATATTAATATTAATAATTGCGCGTCATTACTCTTATTAGCCCAAAAGAGCAAAGATCATCATTATCCGTAATATCGAGAGAAATTTATTTTAAGTGACATATATGAATTTTTAAAAAATATCCGTTAAACCGAATTTATATGAAAAATCCGTTAAATCCGTTATACCGAGATAAAATAATTATAGAAAAATTTGGTTTTGAAAATTTATCCGCTAAACCCCCAAATCCGCTATACCGAGACTCACTGTGTATCAAAAAAAATAATTATTGTAAATAAAAAAAACATTTAATAACATTAATTCAACTGAAATTAATGCCATTACAAAGGTGAAATAAAATAATAATTTTTTAAATATAATTAATCATACATCTTTAATAAAACAAACATGACTTAGCTATTTAATCATTTCCTTGTATGTGAATGCCTCCATCCATCAAATATTCATGATGGTCATGATTATTATTCAATACATTTGATATCATCATTGACATAACAAACAATTGCATCACCTAGGCAGTAAGGATACCAAGGCCATGCATAAATGAAATTTTTAATAATGCGTGTCTACCCAGATCTCTGAGGTAAACAAAATAAATTATTATCAATTGTGGTTGCTCATGAATAATAAATCTGATGTTGATTGCAGGTGTCAGATTTAATTAAAACTTTCCTATCACAAACATGCAAATACCCTTTATAACCATGGGAATTTTTTCCTAAGGGTAAAGTCCATCACAAGTTGGAAGGCTTTGGACAAAACTTTCCCTTATCTTTCCTCAGACCAGGCTTGGCTGTTATCATATGGGCATTGACTACTGATAGCTGGTGCTTGTGTGATGATTGCTGTATGTTATTGCCATGCTAGCATAAAAGTTGGCACCTGCAACTGGTTCAAAATTCAGCAACTCTGGAGGTTGCAACCTGGATTGCTGCTTTGAATTCAGATTTTTGAGTCCTGGGTTGCTGTAATTTTTATGAAAAGAAAAGTAATAATATTTAACAATTAATTATTTAAATGTTTATTTTGTTGAAAAAAATATACATTGATAGTGTACATTTTCTGCACTTAACATCCATGTGACCCTAAGTCTGGACAAAAGATCCCTTTCTATGAGTTTGGCTGGTATATCTCAAAGGCGTCCCCTGTCTTGTCAGTGGCATGCCTGCTCACCAACAACCCTACCCCCATTTACTAAAATATCAAATTCAGTTGGTCAAACAAAAATTAAAGAGAAGCAGAAAATTTATGAAAATGATTAATTTATAGCATACCAAACAAAATCCGAACCATTTTATGACTTTTTTCTTGTTGGCTATATTGCTGACAAGGATGTACATAATCGTGCAATAATTTTAATCTATAAGATAGACCCAAAATTATAAGTTGGTTAGTATCAAAAAAACAGAGCATTTATGAAAATGATTATACAAAACAAACACTATTTTACAACTTCCCTCTTAACATCAGAGTCCAAATGCAATTTCAAGGCCACAAACCCTGCTCTGAATTGCAACCTCCTGTGCTTGAAACGAGCTGCAGGTTCTTGTTGCTTTGATGGATCTGGATATTCACATGGCACTACAATTCATCAGCAGAGTTGCGACTTGGTTACAGAGCCATCCTTATCCTAGAGGTAGGATTGTTACAATCAACTTTTTGGCTAACGTAGCGGCCATCTCTGGTCTGGGATGATTAGTGAAAGTGTCATTAACAATGATGCAGTCTCAGTAAACTCCAGGGCAGAGCGATCCCCCCCTGGAATTCAGTTGCATCGTTGTATCATCGGGGGAGGCAAGTCAGATTAGCCTTATGTACACGAGGAACGAGTGAATGACTGTAATGTGTTCAAGGTAGCGTGTGTGCTTCAACACTTGCCAATTTCCGATAATCAAACATTGCATATTAATATCAAAATGTTTCGTATTTGAAATGTTTCATATTCAACGGTGTGCTGCCTTGACTTGTAATTATAATATTTATAATAAAATTATTATGGATTACGAAAAGTAAAATATTATCAATGAAAATCTTGTAATTATCCAGCAAGATCTGCTCCGCGTTTTGATTTCCAATTAAAATATCTATAATAATAAAAAAATATCAATACAAATAAAAAAAAGTACTCTGGTTAGTTATTAACACTTCTTCTTTAGGAGACCCAAACCAAGCCAAACAACAACGTTCACATTTTGTCATCTTGGACTCTGTCAAAAAATAAATTGGTTTTCCAAGGAAAAAAAAAACAATTCACGTCTGTCCTACCATAAAAAAACCAATAGGATAAATAATTAGTGTGACGCGTCAAACTTCATTTATTTTTAACAATTCTTTTCAAAAAATGGGTGATCGAAACCAAAGGAAAAGAAACCGAGAAGATGACAAGGAACAACACAAGTAAGTGTTTTAAGAAGGATGGTGGCTATCGCCCGCCACTCGTCGTCACTCTAGTTTATTAATCAAAATATTTTCACATTAATCATTTTAATAATAATCTGATAGTGACGATGTTAATGATGATATTTATAAGATTTATCATTAGAACTTGAAAAGGCGAAAGATGAGTGAGTTCCAATATTATATTATATAGTAATATGAAAAGAATTACTAATAATATCTGACATGGTTATAAATTTATTATTATTATAGTGACGTAATCAAACTTGGCATCAATAATCTTCAGGAAACCAGATATCAAACTGGGGATTTGAAAGAAATAAAGCTCATGTTTAAATTTAAACTAGATAGTGTGGATTTATCTAATGATGACATTTTAGAATATATAAACAAATTGTCAAATATACAAAATCTTGAGGAGGGTGTCGAAATTCTAAAAGTTCTTTATCAACAGGAAAAGATTCTAAGTTTCAATTTTAAGGATTGCATTAAATCATTTACAAGAAAGTTGTTTGAAAAAATGTAAGTATTAAATATTCGTTTATGTTTATATCCAGCAGACAATAGTGTATTTCAATTATCAATATTTTATTTGTTTGCAGGATAATTTCTTTCAACTTGAACAAAAAATTTTTCAAGTTACAAGTATCAGAGCCTCAATTGTCCAGAGATATGTTTTCATTTATTATGAGTAATCTATTTTATAATGAAGAAAAATATATCATTCATACACAAAGGCAAGTTGTATATTTTTATTTGAATAAATATTACTTTGATACATTAAATAATTGCAATATTTGCATCAATAATTTAGGCCCCTTAAAGCAAATAAAGTTAGACGGAATAATAATGCTAATTTAAAAGACAGGATATTAAATGCTTTAATACCAGACCTGACTATAGAATATACTAGGAGAGAAACTGAAATTCTGGTATTGGAGCTGGCCAAAGATGATGAAATAGCAGATCCCAAAAAGAAAATATCAGACGAATTAAAGATCATGGGTCATTTGCATGATATGTTAAGACATATTTTCATTAAGTTACCAGATGAGAATAAACATATGATTTCTAGTATCAATGTGTATGGGTTAGTTGTTTCCAGTAAGTTATCTTATTTTTATAATCATAGTATAGTAAATTTATTATTATTTCTGAAAATCTAATTTTATTTTTTTTTTTTAGAAATGTCTCTCAAGATATATCAAATGCATATTCCATACAGACAAATATATATATTCCAGCTCATTTCAACCTTGGAACTCCCATTAACATTTTATGATTTCAAATGCCTTGAACATGCGACCATTAATTTAATACAACTAAGAGTAAGACCTCAAATTATAATATTTCATTTTGATTGTTTGAAATACTTAAAAAATATTTTTTTAAAGAAATTACTAGATGAAAATTTTAACGAAATAACAAAGGCATACAAGGAAAAGCTTAAAAGAAGTCGAACTCCATCTCCACTAACAAGTAGGTCAGAAGATTGGCTGGTGGAAATGGAAACTTCACCAACAAAATACTTGAAATTGTATAAAGAGGAACAACGAAAAAAAAAAGCTAAAAAAAAAGAAACAGTTTTTTTGGCATAAATAATTATTTACAATACAGTTAATATTCTTCAAATGATTTATCAAAAAAAAAAACTTTGAATCATAAGCTTTCTATATATCTAACTTCTAATTTGCGTTTTTTGATATACATCCCATTCTGCACTAATGTAACTTCAGATGTATCAATTTGTATCTAAATATGACCAAAAGTCATTTGAAATACAGATTTTAGTCATTAAAGCACATTTGAACATTTGTCAGATTGCAGTTGTTTGCATGTTTAAAATTTATTTATTTCAAATGAACATAAAACATTGAAAAATTTTTGCATATGACCAAGACATTTAAGGTAAATACATAAATATTCCAGAACATTTATTCAAAAAATCGGAGTCTGGCAGGATTTATTTGCATTTATATTATGATAAATTCTGTGATCTAGCAGAATATGCAAGTATCCAAGTATCATTTATTTTGAAAATATAAGGAGCGATTTTTTCACCTCATTCTTTCTTCAGAATACTTCTAACGGTGCTATAATTCTTAAGGGTTCCATAGTAGACCTGATGCAAATTAATTTCATATTAACTATTTTTATGTAGGAGTAGTTTTATATATCACTTAAGATAACAAATGGGATATTATAAAATTGTTAATAATTATAATCACATTGCAAATGACTAAATTTTGAACCCTGAAATTCCCGGTAATACCAATGTTCACTTTGTCTGGTTTTGTTGCAGTATGCCCCATATGTAAAATATTAAATTGTAGAATTTACTTAAACATAGATTGTTGTTTAAACATGTGGCATCTCTAATACGTCAATACCTGTGGAGTTTTATTATGGAGGTATTTCTTTATAGCTATATATATATATATATATGTATATATGTAAAATATTAAATTGTAGAATTAAACATATAAATAATTTTATTAAAAATATATTTGTTATTGTATAAACAATCTACTAATTTTTTATTTCATTTTTAGCATTTGTAAGCAATCTATTTATGACTTCTTGACAGGGACGATGATTTTTTGTGTTTCACATAATTTCACAGATTTCTGCGATTTCTGTGATATAAGAAGAAATCATGTTACATCACCACAAAAATTCACAAAAAATAGGTTACATCACAGAATTTAATTAAAGTTGCATACTATACCTTATTTTGAATAGTATTTACATATTTGTTTGCATATTTTGATGTTTTAACTGTTATAATTATATATTGTGTGAGAATATTTTTATTACTTTAACAAATAATGACTTCACAACGTCTTAAAAATTCAGTGGTGTCAATTCATTCTCGAATCAGAGAATATCCTGAAGTTTTTAGAAATGATTCTGGAATAATGTTTTGTATTTATTGTGACAAATCTATTGACTGGAAACACAAATCAACAATAGACAGTCATGTCAATAGTATTAAGCATGAATCAAATAAAAGAAAATACAAAGCTAAACAACAAGTATCTCACCAACAAACCCTTCAAACTACACTTAGAGCAGCAGATTCCAAAAAAATTGTAATAGAAGATTTAATTGAAGCATTTGTTGGTGCTGATATACCACTTCAAAAGGTTGATAAATTGCTCCCCTTTTTCAAAAAGCATTTAAGAGAAGGAGGTGCAATTCCAAAAGCTCCAACTCTAAGACAAGTATATCTTCCAAATATTTTTGAAAGTCATTTTTCTTCTCTTAAATTGCTATTTGATTCTAAACCAGTTTCTATTATTATGGATGAAAGTTTAGATGATTGTGCTCGTAGTGTAGTAAATACTATTTTTGTATACCACAATTACACCAAGCTTGTTTCAGTTGATTTTTTAGATAAAGTCAATAATTCAACAATTGGCCAGACACTTTTTTACATCTTAGCAAAATACAACATACCTTTTGATAAGCCAATTGTTTTTTTGTCAGACTCTGCTGCATATATGAAAAAAAGTTTTCGTGAGGTATTACATCCTGTTATGAGACAATTAATTCATGTACCATGCTGTGCACATATTATGAACTTGATTGGGTAAATTTTTTTATTTAATTATAATAATTACAATAAATAATTACAATAAATAATTACAATGAATATAATTTTTTTTATTATATAGTGAAACTTGGATAAAATTTCCCCAATTTAGTATTGTAAAAAAGTTTTTACAAAATATTAAAGATGCTTTTGTGAAATCAGCTGCACGAAGACGTCGGTATATAACTCATCTTAAACATCATGGAATAGTATCACCATGTAAAATACCACTTCCTAATGCAACAAGATGGAATTCATGGTTTAAAATGGTATTATATACAAAAGAATATATCAACTACTGGCCACATTTTTTTGAAAGTGAATTGCAAGAAAATTCTAATAATACATTATTAGAAATTCATAATACTTTACAAAATGAACATGAAAGAGGCATTATTACAATTTATGTTTATTTCATTTCAATTTTTTCACAAGAATTTATTCAAACTCTTGATTTTTTCCAACAAAAAAATCTACCAGTATTTCCTTATATTGAAACAAGACTCCAGCATCTTACAGCATATTTAGAATCAAATAGAACTGCTGAAAATTTTGGCTCAGGTCTTGATGAATTAATTCTTAGCCTTCATTTTGTTCCTAGAGATTTTTATCCAATTTTTCGTGCTGCATTTGAAGCTGCATTTTTAAAATTTTCTTTACATATACCTAATCATCCAGCACGTGAATTATTTTGTGCATGTAGAGTTTTTGATCCTGTTTTTATTCATCTGGGAGATATTCAACGAAGAAACATTAGACTTTATTCTACAATTGTACCATTTAACAATCCTTCACATAATCTTTTGTATGAATGGGGCATATATTGTGGATTGGAAACTCCACTAGATTTAGGAGAAAATATGATTGAGAAGTTTTGGTTAGATAAAGTGAATGAATTGCCAATTTTGTCTAGCATTGCATTAGATTATATTTGGCTACCAATTTCCAGTTGTACAGTTGAAAGGAGTTTTTCTTTTTACAATACCATCTTGGATAATAATCGGCAAAATTTGTCTCAAGATTCTTTAAAAATATTAACTATGATGCATTTTAATTCAAATTAATTAACCTTCCTTCTTTATGTTTATATTTTTTTATGTTTATTATATATCTTTATCTGTTATAACATAATAAACATTGGTTTATATTAAATTATCAATGTATTTTTATCATAATATTGCCACATAATTTCACACATTTACCAAAAAAGCACCACAAAACTTCACAAATTTTGCAAAAATGAGATCACATAAATTCACAAATTTAGGCTTGAGCACAAAAATATTTTACCTTATGTCACAGGAAAAAATCATCGTCCCTGATTGGAACATTCCAATAGTGTTACAATGTTCCAATTGCACAACACTGCATACAAAAAATAAGAAAAAAAGGGCACAAAATATAAAAAATCTACACAAAAATTACGACATTTAGTAGGGCATCGTAACACGGCAACCTTTTCTTCTTTTATATATGAAACCTATTTTTAGTATAGCTAGCTATCTATGTATGTGTATGGCAAAATTCGTGTACACTACTAATAATCCATCTAATAATCTAAATATGAATTTATTAAATGAAATATTACAATTCAGTAAGCTACTTACCTCAGCAAATGGAAATGATGTTTTCAGTTGGGATTCCAAACATTTAAATTTTGTTATTCGATATGCACGTACGATTGAAACTAAGTTATTTGGATTATCAAGGGAAAAAACAGATCTGATTCAACAACAACTTGATAATGGAATGACCAGAATTATTAAAAAACAAAAACCACCGCCATCCTTAGAAGAGTTAAGAAATGCTCGTTGTTTATTGTATAAAGCATTGATAAGTAATCCTAAATTATCAAATAATTTGTATTCTTACTTGTTAAAAACATATGGGTTTAATGATGATAATGAAAGAAATTCTTCTTCAAAAAAGGATATTATAACAAAGGCATGTATTTAGTAGTATACTCGAATAAAGAAAAGGTATTTATATATTAATTTTAATCTTTTTTTATTATGTTTATAGGATATCCTAACACGTGCTAAACCGTCTGCAACAATTGATGTTTTAGCAGGAATTACCAATACTTTTTTAGAATGTTTGGATGACATTAAAATCAATCATAATTTAGTAGAAACAAAAGATATTTCCACTACTACCATTTGTAATGAATATATTCGAATAATAACCAAAAACAATTTAATTGGTGAAGAAAATTTTTATTATATATAAAAAAAGATAAAATTTTATTTTTAACATATAACTATCTTTTAGATTCAAGGACAATAAAATACGACTACTCATTCAAACTTTCACCTATTAATATTAAAAGATGTACTGCTGGCAGAATATTGTTAAAAAATTGTTTAAAATTGTACAATAATAGTAGCACCAGTAATGGATATAATGGATATATTCACTGTGATTTAAGAAAAGAAGTTGAAAATCAAATTATCAATTACTTGAATAATTATGTTGGAGAAGAATCAGGTGGAATGGTAAATAAATGATGATGATGATTTTGTGATGATTTTATTATTTCAATCCTGAATTTATAATAATAGCATAGCTCTTTTATTTTGTCAGGAAATAGTTTTTCGTAGCACTATACTAGCTTTTGAAGATAACCAATTTTATCGTGATGATGACCATGGCTATGTTAATAATTTAAATTTATTAGGGTTGAGACAACTTTTTCTAAGGTGGATTATGACAGAGAAGAATCAGGTGGAATGGTAAATAAATGATGATGATGATTTTGTGATGATTTTATTATTTCAATCCTGAATTTATAATAATAGCATAGCTCTTTTATTTTGTCAGGAAATAGTTTTTCGTAGCACTATACTAGCTTTTGAAGATAACCAATTTTATCGTGATGATGACCATGGCTATGTTAATAATTTAAATTTATTAGGGTTGAGACAACTTTTTCTAAGGTGGATTATGACATGTATTTTTTCTAATCAAAATCAAAAAAATGGTACAAAAATGACAGATATTGAATCAGAGATTTGGATTTTACATCCTTGGATACTTGAAAAAATTTCACAATATCATGAACCATTCTTTAAATTTTATTATGGAAGATTGATACATTGCACACGTGAAGAACAACAAAGGATGATGATTTTGGAAGATGAAAGAACATTCAATCATTCTATTCAACCTTTGATGTATTATAGAAAAATTATTAAAAAATATGATAGCGATAAAGATGATGATGATACTTTTTATATTAGTACTACTACTAATAGTACTAACACCGCCATTATTAAAACTAATGATAATATGGAAACATCTAGCCAACGAACTAGTGAACAATATAATATCAAATTGATAGAAAATTTACTCCAACAATGGAAATATTTATTATGCAATAATAATAATGGTAGTGGTGGCAGTAGTAGTAATAATAACTACGAATATGGAAAAGAATTATTAAATGATGAACTCAAAATTTTTAAACAAAAATATTTTTTTAACCCAAATGTCAAATTTGGGTCTCGATTTATTTCTCTACAAATATGGAAAAATTTTTTTTATGAATTAGGAATACATGATAATGACGAACATTTAGATAGTATAATGAATGAATGAAATTGTGAAATAAAAATATATTTCTTTTAATTGTTTATTGAAGGGGAGAGAGAAGAAAAGGAGTAATTTAAATAATTTTACAAAAAAAAAAAAAATACAAGAAATAAAAAAGATTTGTCTATTCATGTTTATATCATCTTATAAAAAGTCCAAATAATATAAAATTGTTTGTTTATTTAATTGATGAAATTTTCTAATAATTAAAATAAGCTGATTTTTTTGATTATCATATTTTAACCGAGACAATTAATTCTTCAATAATATCAACATTTGCTTCACACAAAATATTTTTAAACAATTCACTTTCACGAATTTCATTCCAATTACGTTTTGCAAAACGATAAATTGATTTTCGTAATCGTAAAAGATCTTTTTCCCAAGAAAATATAAGTAAGCTATCCCAAGTTTTCATGTTGATCAACGATATCATTTCCGATATGACGATTTCTATAAGTTCATGTAATGCGTCCACTTCAAGAGTTTTACGCATTTCTGCATCAATATAGATTTTTTGAAGTTTTGTAATTTTTGCATGATCTGTTTCATCCTTTACCTCTAACAATTTACCTGAATAGATGAAATATAATATGTTATAGAAAATTTCATATTTCACCTCTTGAATATGAATTGGTTTGGATTCTTTAATCTCAAGCATCCAATCATTTTTTATTAAAGTTTTAAAATAATGTGATCTTTGTGCCAATATAACTTGATGCGCGTATACTATTTGCCCGTCTACCATTAATTTAATATCACTGAAATTTTGTGAATTAAAAATTTCTGCAAATGTAGTTGAACTTGGTTGTGAATTCAATGT
>CAUDNR010000689.1:0-20591 GCA_958430865.1 Entrophospora sp. SA101
TTATATGTCATGTTGTTGTGGAGAATTTGAGCTTCAAAGTTGCACAAGTTACCGAATTTACTATGTTTAGCCCTAAATTGCCCATTCATCTAATAAAACATTAATTAGATGGATCATTTAATTCTTGGATGATATTATATTGACGTATATCTCTTTGTGTTATATCACTAGAACAAATAAAATTTTGGATCAAAAATTTGACATGCGTGAAAAAGAGGGCGTCCAGGATGAGAAGGAATATCTATTCATTACAAAAAAATTTTTTGATTATCATGTTTCACTTATTAAATTCCCTTTTTTATCTTATCTGTGGTATTCTGCAGTAAATTATAGTATTTCCGTTTTTAAACACACATTCCGTGATTTCTGCGGCATTCTGCGCTATGCAGAAAATCATCGTCCCTGGACATTCGTAATCGATTGTTGATCTTTTTTATATTGTGAAACAGGCGATTTTAATTTGAATTTAGAATAGAAATAGTCTCGTGACTGCGCACAAAAACTATTTTATGAAACACATCTTTTTTTTTACATTGACCTTTATTTACATTCTAATAAAAACGATCAAAACGATCAAATTGATTTCAGTATTAGTATGTTATATTAGAAACGAAAGTTTAAGGATTCCATGATCTATTTATGTCAGAATTGCAACCTTTATTATTATTATTTATTTTAATATTAATAAATCATTATTATACTGCAGGTAAAGACTTATTTTATATTCTCATTATACTTTAAAAAAAGAAATATTTATTTGATTACTTATATTCAAATTTTTCTAACACGGGATGAAGATCATATGAGTAGGTTGTATCATAATATAAAAAAAATGAAAAGAATTTTTTAAACAATAACAATTACTTGAACTGACATCATGATTTTATGGGGAGATAATATAAAGTAATGTAAACAATGTTTAAAATCTATTTCTTGTATAAATAGGTTATTTATATTTACATTTATGTTTATATTCACGTCCACCAATTTATTTAAAAAGGAAGATGACATATATATTATATAATAGATGATATAATTCACAATCCCACTAGTAATGAATATAAATCAACAATTTATGAACATTAGGCTGTATAATAAAAAACCTATCATGCATTAATGACGTTCAGATAAAAAGAATAATATATTAATATTTATTTAGAATTTTGCTTATAAACGTTTATGATTTTTTTATTTTGTATATATACAAATTGACCAAAAAAATTTGATTTTATGTGATAAATTTGTGATGATCAACAGCCAATGAAATATGAAATCAAATGTCCACTATGCTATCGTTGAGCCAATAAGAATTTGATAAAACTTGGCCATGATCAACAAAACTTTTAAAGAGTACGTGTTTGTTTATTATTTTTTAATTTTTTTTCCCTTTTTCAACTATAGAAAACGAATTTTTATTCATGTCTACGCTACCTAAAGTGGTATGAAAGTCGAATATGGTCAAAACTTTTATTTCTTACAGATTCAACACAATAACTTTTTCTTTTCTTTTCGTATATCCAAAGCATAAATACTTTGACCGAAAAGCATCAGAATGGTGCATTATTGGATTCCTCGGTGATTGTAATATCGAACCGTTTAGACGAAAAATACAATGTTACCTTTTGTCTCTTGAGAATATTGCCAATACAGAGAATGACAGAAGGCGCGAAAAGGCACAACAGTTGATTAAAGATTACAGACAGGCAAGTGTTTTGTGTGAAATTTTTGTTGAATTGCAGATAATAAGTGGCGTGGTAGAAGACCCTACGAGCTCCTCTATCATTCAAGTCCTATGAGCCGAGCCACAAAACTAGTGTTAGGGCATAGGTGACCCTACGAGCTTGCCTGTGTTCAAGTCCTACGAGCCGACCTGACACTAGCCCCCCAGAACACAGATGACCCTACGAGCTTGTCTGATGTTATGTCTGGTGGGATGAACATTAAAAGGAATGAATGAGAACAATGATATTACTAATTACCCAAATCTTCCATGCTAGGGGCAAGACTGTGACTTGGCAAGAGATTGGGAGAAAGAGCATGAATCAGCATAAATGATCGATGGATCTTTAGTTTACTTTCACCAACCAAAATTTATAAGCTGTGAAAATAACAACGGGAATATAGGAGAGAGTATAAGCGGAACCAATACATTTATGTTTACGAAAAGAGATCAGAAAGAGGTATATGTATGCATTTTTCAGCTAGAAGTTGAGAATCAGCACAACTGATTATTTTGTATTAATATTTTTGAACGGATAGATCATGCAAAATCATCTTACAAAACGGAAAAAAATAGACGATTATTTTCCCACATGCCAAAATCAACAACCACAAGATCTTGATGAACAACAACTTGGAAATTTTGAGGAAAAATATTGTTTTTTTGATAAAGAAAATCAATCAAATAAGGCAACTGTCATTAAGGATGTGGATAATGTTTTCAATGAAAAACTCAATCAGGTATGAAACACAGGTTTACTGCCAATTATGAATTATTATAATTCTTAAAGTGATGTTGAGTACATCATTCTTTTTCTTTTGCATTAGTCACAAAACAAATCAAAAAAACCTGTTAGCCAAGCACTATCATCATCAACTACTGCTACCTTTGTTGCTGCTTCAACTATTGCTAATACTGTAAGTTACCTTTTTTTTTCCAAATACTATCAAGTTTACTTACATCATATTTTGTCATAACAAATGACGTTATTAGGGTAGGAAAAAAATCAACATTGCACAAGAAATTTTCTTAGAGTTAAGAAGTTGGCAGATATACCCACTCATTAAGCCTTTTATTAAGCTTTCAATGTTAGATGCTGATGGGCTATACGATGAAATAGCTGGTGGTATCAATAATATAACAGCAAGTCTCCCTGATGATGTTAAGCAATATCTTGAGGAATTACTTGCAGGTGATATTGTAAATGCATTGAGAAAGTTGGATCAACCGCTTGCTGATAATCCAAGTCCACTATTATTATGGACTAGAGAAATTTCTCGTCATTTCATTCTTTATTACCATTATGGTGGTTTGCAAGTTGATTGTAATGAAAAAACATGGTCTGCTCAAACTATCTACCAACTACTAGACTTATTTTCGGTTTTTTTTAGCAAAATTGTATCAGGAAAAGAATTGTATGTATTATATATATTTTTTTCCTTTCATGATATTTTCTTTTATAACTTTATGTTTTTGTTGGTTATAGTGGTGAAATTGATAATGAGGCACATAATGATAGAGCATATAATATCAATTATGATCAAAAACCATCCAATAGTGGATGTGTCCCTAAGAATGATGCAGTTGTATATCAAGACAAGTCGGCAACTATTTTATACGAACAATCTTATAACTTAAAAGAATACACTCTGTCACATTATTTAGGAGACTTTTCTAAGCTTGCACATAATAGTGTCGATGATTTAAATTACCACTTTACACAATATGGTAATTGCACTACTACCACTGCAAAAACTTTTAAATCCATGAGTATTCACGGATATAGTAAGTATTTTAGTGTACATGATGTATGATTGTTTTATATACATACAGGGCTAAGTTTTTTCAATATTTTTAGAATATAATGTTTCGGTATATGTTACAGATATTATTTGTATTGAAACATATAGAATATATGAAGTATTAAGTTTTAGGATACCAATATCTTATTCTGAAAGATGGAATTTATTTCATATTGCAAAATTTGGTGCTCTTTTAGAGGTATTACATTATTATTTTTTAGCATAAAATATCTCATTTATGATTCGTTTATCAACTGTTCCATTATATATAGAAACTACTCACGGATCGGCAAGATGTAAAGGGGAAAATGTCAAAAGAAAATTTTTTAAATGATAATAATACCCATTGTGTGGACAGGTGGATAAAGATACCAGACAACACCCTCAAAACACAAAAGAAAAAACAAAATTTGTGAATACAAAGCTTTGAAAATTTTTTTATACAATAAAGATTGCTTATTCTTAAAATATATCTCTATTTTTTTTCGATATAAATAGTAAACATCATCATTTTTACTAGTGTTCCATGTCGCAATCCAAAAAAGGAAACAAAATGGTTGTAAAGGTGGTTGCAACCAGTGGTTGCAATTGTTTTTATATGACGCAAAGATGGTAGCAACCATCATCAAAAGTTGCAGCCGGTATCCTTACACATATATTTGAGCAAACTGAGGGTGAGCTTCATTGTCAGGAAGTATTGTGCCTATGCCATGATATATTTTACCATGAACACGAAAGCTGTAAATGCCACTTGTTCCTGTTATGCTATGATCAACCTTTGCACCCATAGATGTAAAAGCCAAAGCTGAATTATACGACCTAATATTTTTCCTAAATGAACGTGCACTTGGATCTGTTCTAGTAAGAAGAATGTTGAGAGGATATGGTAATTCCTCAATAGGAGGAAGAAAAACCTTGCCTTTGGCACAACATGTTGTGAAAACTGGTGATCGTGTGGATGTGCCTGTTCTTTCATCTATCCACAACAGCGCCCCACAACAATTACATCTATGATTCATGCTTCCCAGAGAGTGACGGTCTAAACCTTGCGAAGACCATGGATAAATACGTGCTTTTAATGTTTTTAGCGGAACAGTAGTCAGATGAATAACTACTTCTTGTTCAGCGCGGATAGTCACGTTATCTTCCGATATGAGTCTTCAGAATCCATATTTCTTTTGTTTTTATGATAATAACGTTGTTGTCGTTCACGATTAAGTCTTCGTTGACGTTCTTCAGAAGTTTCATCTATAGCGTTACTAACTTCATCTTGTATACGTATCCTCTTCTCTCCTGAGTGGTCAAGTCCCGTATTTCTTTTGTTTTTACGATAACGCTGTTGTCGTTCACGATTAAGTCTTCGTCGACGTTCTTCGGAAGTCTCATTTATAGTGTTACTTCTATCCATAGTATTATTTTATTTTCCCGTGTGTTATTTTTAGTTATTTTTAGTAATGGGTAAAAGTATGCAAACGCGTAATTTATTGTTTAAAAAAAAAAAAGTATGCAAACGTGTAATACGTATACTGTGTGAAATTTTATTGTGGAAATTTTATTGTATCACAATTTAAAAATCATTTACATGTGGTACGTAGTCTAAAAGTTACGCATCACAACATATTTATTTACGTGCTTGTGGTAGTCTAAACGTAATCCAACAATACAATAATAGATAGATTGCATGCGATAGTCTAAGACACTACACCTCACAACATATTTATTTGCGTGCTTGTGGTAACCCATCGATACAATAATAGGTAGATTGTGACACAAGTTTGCGTTGTTGAACAATTCTATTTATACGTGGCTGCCTAAAAGTTACGTTTATTTCACGCACAAACAGGACCACAAAATATAAACAACCATTTTAATAAATAAAAATAGAAATAATACAATGAATGAAGTACCGTTAAATTATTTATAATGAACACATTAAATTTTAGAACAATTCCAGTATTAATATCAACTCTCGCATACTACTATAATTATGAAGCTTCCCATTTTTTTGATAGTTTTTTTCCTTCTTATACAAATTATTTACATTCATGTTGTAATTTCTGGCATAATAAAAGCAGGACCTGCAACATTACCTGTCCTAAAAGATGCTTATTATGTATGTTTAAAAACTATTCCTAATAATAATAATAGTAATAATAATAACAATTCTAATATAATAATTGCCGAACACAAAGAATTTTTTAAAGAATTAAATCAAAAAGGTATAAATTTCACTGTTCGTCATGAATTCTTTGATTATGTTAACGGCATATCGTTGACATTGCCTGGTGGACTTGATAGCTTGAAAAAGGTTGCCGATATATCAGTTGTATCATATATTGAACCTGTAGTATGTATTTATATATATTATCTTGTATTGTATGTATGCATATATGTGTATAGTTAAGATTTTTTAATGTGAAAAAATTTGCATAGAATCTTAATCTAACACCCGCGCCTGGTTATGTTGATGATGATGAACTTGAAAAACGTGATTACATTACCAATGACACAATCCAATTTGCTCCTAATAATAATATAAATGAGATACATAAAGTCACTGGTGTTGATCGTGTACAAAATGAGTTTTTGAGTTTTGGAACTGGGATTAAAGTTGGAATTGTTGATTCAGGTAAAAAAAAAAAAAAAAATTTTTATTTTTTAAAAAAAAAAATAATTAATAATTATGATTTTGTTTAGGAATTGATTACAGGCATCCAGCACTTGGCGGCTGTTTTGGAACAGGATGTAGAGTGGCATATGGACATAATTTTGTTTTAGATTTAACCAACCTTAATGCTAGTGATCCACTTGATATTTGTAATGGTCATGGTACACATGTTGCTGGTTTGATAGGTGCTAATGACAGTCTAGTAACTGGATTTATGGGAGTTGCTCCTAATGTCACTTTTGGTGTTTATAGAGCCTTGAATTGTGTGGGTTCAGGGAGTGCTGACAATATAATGGCTGCATTAGAAGCAGCTGCAACTGATCAAATGGACATAATAAATTTATCTTTAGTAAGTTTACTTGTTTATCTTATAAATAAATGTAAATATTTATTGATTTTGTCATTTAACAAATTATTTGCTTATTATTAGGGAGGTGAAGGATGGGCAGAAACTTCAATGTCTGTTTTGGCAGATTCAATTGCAAATCGAGGAATCAATGTTATAGCTGCCAATGGTAATGAAGGAATTCGTGGTATCTGGGATTCTGGTATACCTGCAATTGGTTATGGCACCATTTCTGTTGCATCAATGGATGCTAAAAATTTTCTCGTTTACCGGGCAACTGATATTAAAGATTCTTCATTTATAATTGGTAAAAAAATTATGTTTTAAATAATATGATTTGAAAATGATATTATACTAATTCATGTGTTGTTTCTTTAATATAGATTATATTTCAAGTAGTGCTAGACCTTTTAATATTAATCAAGGAGAAACAGTAATCTTTGATAGTTCAAACAATTGTAAAGATGTCCCTGCTCAAACTTTAGCAGGAAAAGTAGTAATTCTAAATATTTATGCTGCAAAAATTAATCAATGTATTATATCACAACTGGTAATTAATTTCAAAATCAAAAATTTTTTTCTATAGCAAGAAATCAATTATTATTTATTAATTATTTAATATTTAATTTTGATTATTAAAAAAAAAAAATAGTATACAGATCTACAAATAGCTAAAGTTGTGGGTGCTCTTGTTATTAATAATCTAACTACAGGACCTGCCTTAGCTAGTCCACGTCAAGATGATGTTAAATATCCAGTTGCATATATTATATCAACTGAAGCTCAACTATTGTTAGACAGAGCAGTGACTAATAAACCATTGACTTTAGATTTTTCTGATAAAAAAGGTTATATTATAGAAAATAGTTTTGGTTCAGTAATTTCATATTTTAGTTCTTGGGGATTAACTCCTACTCTAGATATTAAGGTAAATATTGATAAATTTTAATTAATAATAAAATTTATATATATATAATTTACTAATATTACATATATATTTATGTATATGTTTATGTTTCTTTAATTAGCCAGTGAGTAAAATTTTAATTAAATTTTTTATTTTTTATTTTTAAAAAAAAAAAGTTTTTTAAAAAAAATATATTTATCATTTTTATTTTAATGAAATAGGAAATTGTTGCACCTGGTGGAGTAATGTTTTCTACATATCCTTTACCTCTTGGTAGTTATTCTTTAAATTCAGGAACAAGCATGGTAATTAAAACCTTTAAATATTTAATCGTCACCAATCAAATTTTAAAACCTCTAAACTTGTAAAATTTCTAAAATAAAACAGGCAACACCATATATAGCAGGATGTGTTGCATTATATTTATCAGCAACTGGTATAAAACAACCAACTTTAGATGTGAGAAATGCATTCATGAATTATGCTAGACCACTCAAATTTCCATCCGGAACTGTTGTCTCACCAGTTTTACAACAAGGCACAGGATTAGTCAATGTGTTTGATACAATATTAGGTAAAATATTGATATCACCATCAAAATTAACATTGAATGATACATTAAATGGAATTAGTAATAAGGAATTGAATTATATTGAAAAGAATTTAACTGTCAAAGGTTTAAGTGAGTATCAGGAAGTGTCATTTATAGTGATACATGAACCTTCTTACAGTTTAAATGGTTATAATGGCACAACAATATTGGAGAGTAAAGATTTGATTTACAGTAATGTGGTTGCTGATATTATAATTGAACCTAATATTTTCACAATTACAAATCAAACCAACCTCAATATCAATCTAAAAATTACGCCACCAACCATTCAAGATGCAGGTTTTTGGTTTTATAATGGTTTTATTAAATTTGTACCAAATATTACCAACTATAGCAACATCACGATTCCATATGGTAAATATATTTTATTATTATTATTATTATTATTACTTTAAAAATAAAAATTTAATTTGATTAAATAAACAATAAAAAACCGTTTTTCTAGCTGGTTTAGCAAGTCCAGCAAAAGATCTACCAATATTTCAAAGTCCTGAATTTCCTCAGATTCTAACTCCACAAGATGCAACATTAACACCAAACCATACATTTTCAATGACATTTGAAAATCATCCTGTATTAAGGACAGTATTTTCAACACCTAGTGCACTATGTTATGTAATTATATTTAGTTCAATAACAAACCAACCTTTAGGCATATTGACAAACAACGACAATACTTTTATTATAAGTGGTGAAAATAGATTTGTTGCAAAAACAAGAAAAATTCCATTATTTAGAAATTGGGCAGGTGATTATATAGAAGGAAGTTTTAGTGATAATGGAGAATTTGTTCCATCAACCACTGTTAGTAATGGTAAACAATTACCAAATGGTGATTATTATATACAATTTAGAGCTTTAAAATTATTCGGAGATACTAATGTTGGGGGTGATTGGGAGTACTGGAATTCTACTTATTTTAAAATTGAAAGAACCCTCTTCTGATTTTTTTTTTTTTTTTTAACATTCAATATTGTAATTTAATAATCGGGGAATACTCTAAACAAAATCAAACATTATAAAGATTCCAGCAAAATTTAGTTATCACCAATATAAATTTAAAAACTTTTATTATGAAAATGTAATTGATAATTCAACTAGAATAAAATTAAATTCATTAAATAATTTTTTTTATTAAAGGTCAAAAAATCGATTTCATTTTTGTAACGGAAATGTCAAATGCGGAATAATTTACTTCTACTTCTAAGGATTGTAATGTAGAATAGTTGGCAGTTTTTAAATCAAATATTTTAGTAAATATACCTTTCCAATAGGATTATATTCGAATAGTAACTATTTGTTTTATTCGTTATGAATTGAGTATTCGAATTACATCGAGTGTTATTCGAATGAAGTGAATAAAGCGAATAAGACGAATAAAGCGAATAAAAATTTAGAAAATCTGCTTTCCCGAAACAAGCACCTTGATCCGTACAATAGTCATCAATTTTTTCCTTATTCGTATTAATTGCATAGTTACGAAGTGTGGAGCATCTTGACTTCAACATCGTAAATAATAACTATTAAATTAAACTATGTGATGTGATTTTTTTAATTTCCTTCTATGAATAGAAGAAAATCACACAAAGATCCCTCTAATAAAGTAACGAACTTGGATTCCTTATTTTGGCCAACTTGCTTAACAAGAGCTGGTGCCATGATGTGCTTTTTGACTATATAAAGTTTTTGTAGCATGTCTTGTAAGTTTATCTCTATTTCCAATAAAAGAATGATAGGACTAGAGAAGAAAGAAATCAATCTCGTAGCCCAATTTCAGGGGAAACAGGTCATGCGATTGTTATTATAGATGATAAGGTTATAGAAAAATAAACAGCAACAGTAATTCCTAGTTCTCAGTAAATTTTGACTGAAGAATGTCAATCGTCAGTTGCCCAAAACTTGATACCGACATTGTTGATCAGCGCTTTGCACCTTTGCAGTAATAGCAAGAAGCATAATAATAAGATATTATTGTTATTGTTATTTAGTTCTATGGTGGTCATTTTAATACCCTAATACCTTTATCATGTTGCTTGGTAAATTGCAAATTAAATTCTTTATAAAGTTATCGATGATTGCATTGTGCAATATCTATTACGCATTATGCAACATTAATTTTCAATGCCGTTTATTTGCATAAAGTCTTTTATTACCACTTTTTTGATGTCAAAAAAGAGGGACGTTGTTCAATGCTAATTGACGCCTCTAAAAATTTCCTGATGACATATTTTTCAGAAGTTGATAGTGATCAAATTATTTTAGATGTCGTTGAACAACCCATCTACATCCGATGAAAATATGGAAGGTGATGAAGAGCTAAATTGGATTTGGTTAATTAATAAATAATATGTATATTAATTCTTATTATAAAAAATTATGATATTTGAATCAATAAAGACTGCAGTCTTGGACTGAACCATTGGTTCGTTTTCAGATTGTTTTTAAAACTGACAGTTTGGTCCATATTGATATGGACCGGACCAGGCTGGATCATTTAACATCTCTTCCATCATCAAAACCTGCCTGATCACATGAAATAACCTACGTATTTTTCAAAATTTTGTAACTACAAATTCTACAAATTAAGTTTATCAGGAAAATTTTTTTTATTTTGATTTAAACAATAAGTTTGAAGGACCATATATCCGACTCACCAATAACATCATGTCCATTATCTCATTTTTTAAATGTTTCCGGAGGATTAGCTTTATATAGGTCATTATCATGATGATTTATAAAAATATTGTAAACACGAATTTTATTATTGATTCTTTGTCTTGAAATTTAATCTTTGATGCTTTCTCTTCGAAAGGCAAAAATCTTGAAGATGATTCAGCAAATGAAGGCATCTGCCTATCGCCTATCCGAATTGCAGAAAATGGCGAGTCCGTGAAGTTTTTACATGACATTATTAAATTTATAGTTGTCCCGCAATATTTATTAGTCTTTCAGATCTTGTAAACAAGTTGAAATTCATTATTACCTTGGAAGCTTGTGTTTTATATTTGTTTAATATTAATATTAACTGTTATTAAATAATAAACATTTTAACACCTACCGTTCTTTTATATACTTCTAATCATCACATGTGATACTTCGCTGCCTTATAAAAAAATTATTGTTTTGTTTTTTTATTGCGCATATTTGTGCTGAATTAGTTCCATCCAGCTAATAATACGATATTGCATTCACTATGTTTACATGTTTAGAAAATGTTTCAGTGACAACAAATAGTAATTTTATTTTGTAAATATGTTAAAAGAAACATATATTAAGATGTAAAACGTGGATTTTTTTTGTACACAAATAACACAGAGAGCAATTATTTTCGAAATACACTGTATATGCATTTGGAGGGAAAAAATCATAATTCTTATTATAAATACTAAAAAATTTATTTGTTTTTTTCTTCTTTAAATAATTATTTTTATTTCTCCGAGAATCATCTTTAAGCATGCCAAACTCTTTTTACGATTTCAGTCATTCCCACATCAAGTGTATTAATCATGTAACAACCACTAAGCACCAACAATGTAGCACCTTTTAATCCCCACGTAGATACTTTGTTAAGTTTTGGTGATCTATGAGCTGGCAAATAATCTGTAATAATTGTATCAAATCCAATATGACAATGAATTGGTAAGATTATTCCTAGACAAAGATCTGTAATCGGATGTGCTCCATTTATAACTGAAGTGATTGTTAATGGAACTAATGATATCGAAAAAAATCTTTCAAAATTCCAGTGAAATGATCCAGATGCTTTATTCTTTGTTGGTAAAATTACTGCATCATTGATAGATACATTAATATAACCTATATACATATATATTAATCGAGGATAATAGTAATGATATTATTATGTAAATTAAGGTCTAAAATAAACTTACTGGCCCCATCTTTAGCAGATTTGGAATTTTGAAATAAATGGGTATGTCCTAAATAATAGAAATTATCATTGATGAAATTTGATGAAATTTGGTTTTAATCTTTTAATCTATTATAAGAATCAATTAAATGCATTACTTATTACCTGAATGAAAGGCAACAACTCTAACAGGGGATGATAACACTTGAAAAGAATATTTAGAACGAAAGGATTTAGGGGTCGTATGATTAATAAATCTAAAAGTCGTCACTGAATTTTTAAAAAAAGTGTTGACGTTTGTGACACTATTGCTTGTACAGTAACTTTTGCCTCAATTCCCTTTGTTACAACCATCTTTGAATTAAGGTGTTACTGTCTTTACAAGTTCAAAAAATAATAAAATCATATTATTCATTTTTTTAATTTTAGGATAAGTAATTATTAAATTTTTTTGGATATAATAAAGAAGAAATAAGCTAAAACATTATTATTATCAACAAAGTTCAAATTCTTAGCAAATGTATAACAAAGTTAGCGAATGTACAAGTTAAACTTGCGGAATGACTTTTTAAAATTGCCGCGTATATTGGAAATTCCGCAGCAGTCTATATTTTTATTTTTTTTTGTATCACAAATTTTTTTTTTTTTTTTTTTTTTTTTTGAATTAAAAAAAAAAAGATGAATCGCATAAACGTAAGTAACCATAAAAACCAAAAAAACCAAAACAGAAGGCTAAATATAAAACATGAGTAAGTATCATCATAACTGTTATTTCGTTTAATTCAAGCTTTAGTTTAATTTATAAATTCACAAATTCAAAAATTTTATCTTCTTTCAAGCAATCCACAATTAGAAAACGTAAATTCATTACTTAACAACCTTATTAGCTCCAACAAGGATGCCTTACCACTAAAATATATTAGCAAACTTGTAAATTATTTAACAAATTTGTTAAATGAAGCTGATTTTTGTGATGTAAAAATCAAAGTTGGAGAAGACTCAAATGTGAAAGTTTTTAAAGCTCGTTCTGCCATTTTAAAAACAAGATCTTTGTATTTTAAAACTGTTCTGTCAAATAATTGGATTAAAAAATTTGGTGGTGGTGTTATTTCATTTGAGAAAAAAATCATTTCTTCAAATGTATTCAAAGTCATTTTAACGTAAGAATTATATTTATTTATTTATTCGTTCATTCACCTAATTTTAATTTTATTGATAATAATTTTTTGTAAAATTTTATAATTTTGTTTTTTAAAGATATATTTACAATGGAATATCGAATCTAAATAATTTGAACCCAAATGAAATTCTTGAACTTCTTGAAGCATGTGATGAATTAAATTTTAATGAATTAATCGAGGATATACAAAACTATTTAATGGTTGAAGGAAATGAACGGATCAAGCAAAATTTAATTTATGTTTATACATTTTCATCACAACATCAATTATCGTTTAGTAGTATGCTTCAAAATAATTGTAACGAATTAATTTGTGGAAACCCTGAATTGGTTTTTTTCAATTCTGATGATGATGGTGGTTATAAGGCAATTGAAAAATCAACAATGTTGTTTGTGGTAAAAAGTGATTATTTCAAAGTTGAAAAAGAAATTGGTGCCTGGGATCATACAAAACTATTTAATGGTTGAAGGAAATGAACGGATCAAGCAAAATTTAATTTATGTTTATACATTTTCATCACAACATCAATTATCGTTTAGTAGTATGCTTCAAAATAATTGTAACGAATTAATTTGTGGAAACCCTGAATTGGTTTTTTTCAATTCTGATGATGATGGTGGTTATAAGGCAATTGAAAAATCAACAATGTTGTTTGTGGTAAAAAGTGATTATTTCAAAGTTGAAAAAGAAATTGGTGCCTGGGATCATGCTATTCAATGGGGAATTGGACAAATAGAAAATTTGGAAGAAGCAAAAAAGGAGGGAAAAAAAGAAAAATCCATTGAGTTGGGCCGGTATTCACCAGTAAATAAAAAACCAAAATTAGTCAAACTGGAAGAAAGTATTTCAGAATGGAATGAAGATAGTGTAATTGAATTGAAAACAAATTTGGAGGAGATTATTCCACTAATCAGGTTTAATATAATTCCTTCACACGATTTCAATGAAAAAATCAAACCTTATAAAGAAATTATTGATAAGGAAGTTTATGAAGAACTAATTCAATACTATCATCACAATGATGAATGGAAACCAAAGTTATTAATTCAAAAAAGTCCAAGAATTGGAAAATTATTGAACTTAAAAATAAGTTCATTAATTTCTAATTGGATTGATGAAAAACAACAATTTAAATTTGAACTAGTTCTTGGTATTTCTCAAGATGGATGTGGAAGATTAACATTTGAGAAAAAATGTTATGATATTCCACAAACTATGACAATCAGAAATTTATAGAAACAGTGAATTAGTAGGTGGTTATAATCCAGTTTGTTGGAATATAAAAGAAAGATATCACAATTCTTATTACACTATTGAAACAGATAAAGCTTTATTTTTAAAATCAACTTAGTAATTTAATATTAAGTAGAGTTGTAGATTATGAATTTGCAACAATACATAATACTCGAAAAATCGATTCTACTATATATAAATAATATAAGCGGTCAGTAATAATGAGCCTTATTATCATTATGATGACGATTTGATTTATAGGAATAATTTAAATTTAGATATTCATCAATCAGAGAAAGAAAAGATTTGAAGTTTATAAATTAGCATAGAAAGATTATAAGGAAAAAAAATTTTTTTTAACTATAATTATTATTACATCTTTGAATTAAATTCCAAAATATCATTCATTACAGTTCTCTGTAATATATTATAATTTTTTATCTAACAATAAAATGTTCACACATAATTCTACCTAATACCAAATTTGTACAACTTAATTTTAGTTCCGTGTTGGGATCAAGTTGAAACTCAAGTTTTCGAGTCAATAATAGACTCGATAGTTTTTTTTTAGGTGACGAATGATACACATTACCTAAAAAAAAATATTTTCTTGAACTTGAAAATTCAAGTTTTAACTTGAGCCCCGCCCAACCTAAATTTCTATTTGAATTTGTTTTGTTCGCTATGACAAATAAAATAAATAATAATAAATAACTTTAATAAAATAAATAATAAATAACTTGAATAGAAAAAATAAAATGAATAATTCGAATAAAAATGAATAAAACGAATAATAATAATGCACAAATAATTCGAATAAAAAATGAATAAAACGAATAATTCAAATAAAAGGATAAAACAAAAACGAATTACGAATAGAAATAAAGATTTTTTGGATTTTGTTAGCAAACATTCTGAAATATATTTCAGAATTTAAAACCGGTTTTATTAAAAGCACAAATATTGTTAAAACGTGGATGAATTCTCATTTGTGATTTAAATGTTCTAAAATTCAAATATGTTATATAGTAGATATATTTTTATTATTGTTTTACTTTTATAATTGCTCAATTATTTTCGGTAGTATTCAAAAATCATGATTTTGTAAATTTTGAGTATTCAGAGCTTCACTCAGATTACACGCGTATGAATAATTCGAATAAAAATGAATAAAACGAATAATAATAATGCACAAATAATTCGAATAAAAAATGAATAAAACGAATAATTCAAATAAAAGGATAAAACAAAAACGAATTACGAATAGAAATAAAGATTTTTTGGATTTTGTTAGCAAACATTCTGAAATATATTTCAGAATTTAAAACCGGTTTTATTAAAAGCACAAATATTGTTAAAACGTGGATGAATTCTCATTTGTGATTTAAATGTTCTAAAATTCAAATATGTTATATAGTAGATATATTTTTATTATTGTTTTACTTTTATAATTGCTCAATTATTTTCGGTAGTATTCAAAAATCATGATTTTGTAAATTTTGAGTATTCAGAGCTTCACTCAGATTACACGCGTACAGTATCTCTGTCTGATAGTGGTGATAATGATGACAAAATTTATTTGATGATGATGATGATAATAATAATATCAATATTCATGATGTAAAGCAGTTTGCCGGAAAAGTTATTTCCCATATTACACAAGACGTCATCTTGGAATAAAGAATTTTAAGTGTGAATATCCAAAAATATTTACTGATAAAAGATCTTAAATGTGAAACCCAGGATGTCCAAAAGCATTTTATCAAAACGGTGATTTGCCGAGACACACAAAATATCATAAATGTGGAGAAGTGCTTAGATGTGACAAAAGTTACCAAATATGAACTAACCTAGAGTTCATAATAATAAATAATTTATTAGATGATGTATGGATAACTAATATTTCCGACAAATTAATTCATTGCACTAGTCTTTGAGTGATCGGTTTTTTTTGTTCGTTAAGAATTATTTATTTCACTTTTATATATTAGAAAAAAGTTTTTTTTCATATATACAAACTCAAACGTGGAGATTTGCAGCAGTTGAAACGATAAATATTATTTCTCTGGATCGTCTTATTACTTGATTCTTTAGAAAATTATTCATTTCCGAAAAGGTTGTGCTAAAGATTTCACTATTTTTTTTTTAGACAATGTAAATAGGCAAGCATAAGACTCGAAAAAAAAAGAATTGCCTTGCTCTCTATTGAGTACAACATACAAATTATGCAAATATCAATTTGAATTTTATACCTAAATCTTAGAAAGACCCTGTAAAATATATTTATGAATTTATCTCTTGAGAAAATTACAGTCAAAGAATATATTTTGAAAAAGAAAATCGCGGAAGATCAAGTCATAGTAAAAATCAAAGACTCTTATCACATTCATCGAACAATTATGCGAGTTCTGCCGTTTATGGTAATGCTATTATTATAACCAAAGAAGATGGGAATATGGACGGTAAGAGTATCGAGGAAGTTAGGTTTCTTCTCAAAGAGATAGATATTGGCATGGATATTTATAATTATGTTTAATTGAGCGAGGAATCAGAAGTCATAGTAATACACAATCAGTGAATCTCCCAAAAAATTCATAGTATTACACTAAATCAAGATATCCGTAAAAGCAAGACATCTATATATAACAAGTCTTATAATTAAATCACTTATATGCCAATATTAATACCAAAAAGGTTATCAATAAATTCTAAAAAATTTTTTTTTTGTTGTACATATCAATGATCGTTGCTACCCGTTGTTTATCATGAACGTTGTATAGTATTAGGATGATAATGAATTCTTAAAAAAACATCCGGTAAGATAGTAATTATGATATAGTAATAACTAATATAAAGCTGCATTTGTTTACTTATTTATTTATATAATAATTAAATAATTTTATAAATTGTAACCAATCATTTTTAGATGTTATTTTGTGACTCGCAGATAATGACTTTAGAAGAAAAAGAGTTGACATTATTTATGTACAGATTTTCTGATTTTTAACCCCAAATTTCATAAAAAGATATCAATTGGCTGTTAACGATTATTATAAATTAGTTATTTTTCAATTTAAGTAATAATAAGTTATTCCATGGTTCTCCGTGGATACCGATGATTTTCACCGCGTGATAGTAGCAGTGAAAAATTCCCGATTTATCCTCATGGAGACCAACGCCCTGTGATTAAAAAAATTTTTTTTCGTTGCTCGCTCTTTCATTCTTTCCCAATTTATTTCTTTTATCTCAATCTATTTTTACTAGTGCAAGTGCTCTTTGCCTTTTTCCGAGGCTTCAACATCTCTTTTACCTCAAGTCGGAGTGATTGACTCTATTTCTCAAGATACTTCAATATCAATTCCCTCCTACACAAACATCATTTGAAATTCAAATTTTTATCGTCAAAAAGCTCTAGTAAACAAAAATAAATATCTCCCTATTATGAATACTTTAACTCGCCCACAGAACTATCAAGATCTTCAATTATTGAAGTAATATAGTAAAATAGCATAAATACTATCAATGGTACGCCCAAATTTTCTTCGAATGATATTTTAATAAACTGATTTTTTACTGCATCTGTAAAAAATATTTCCGCGATTTTCAAATTATCATTATGGGTTGATTATTAATACAATCATTGAAATGTTGATCTATGACATAAAAAATGAAATCCATGTGAATCTGCAATTCAACAATTGTGTAGAATATATACATATGTTGCTGCTTTTTCAATGTGGTTGCCAAGTAGTATTACCAAGATCAATTGATATTTCTCCACATAAGATTCTATTTCTATAAAAATTTCGTAGGTATCACTTTATCACCAGAAGACTTGTAAATCTTTTTTGTGGTGTCACTATTTAAAAATAAAAATAAAAATATGTAAATAAGGCACAAGTTGATGTAAAAAATCCAAATTTGGTCAGGGACCCCCTAAAGTCTTTAATTTGAATTTGGCCCTTTCAAGTTTTGATAAAAAGTAAATTAATAAAGTTTTCATGATTCGAGCTTCCCGATAGTTGAATTTTTTTTTTTAGTATTAGCATCATCATCGTTGTGATGTGAATATTCATTGCATTTAATTTTACCTAAAATTCATTCATTCTCATATTGTGTAACGGTGATGATAATATCCTCAGCCAAATGAAGTTTAAACCTGAATGAACAAGCATGCATGATGGAATATGGGTAATACGAGATTTTGACGAAAAAAGTTTAATTCTATAAATAAAATATAATCAATATCAAAATAAAATAAAATCAAGTAATTTATAAATCATATGATAAAAAAAAACCTTTGTACAGGTAAGGTGGCACATGACTATTATTAAAGACATCATCATTTTTTATATTTGGATACTGATTCATGTAAACTTTTCAATATTATGTATTACGGTCACCAAAGAAAAGCCTCAAACCCGAATGTTCTTATTATTCTGATGTGTGCTTTAAGTGGGTGTTATGCGGGCAAAACCATTTTCATCAAGTATAGGCTTAAATAGTTGATATTTGGATTGTTTTTGAAAATTGTTGATTTTTTGATAATGCCAAATTCAATTTATTTATAGTTTGTGTAGTTGATAAATCCTTCCAACTAATCACCCATCAGCATTATCATAATTATTATAATGGGAAGTTTTGTTGGAGGAAATGAAGATTAGTCATAATTGGGAAAATCTTTCCTAGAAAATAACATTGATTATGTATGTCGTAAATTATTTTTAACTTGAAATGTAAAAAACAATTCAAATTTTTTTTGTATTATATTTTTATATATAGAAAATAATACATAAATAACTATTTAATACTAATTAATTTAAACTTTATTATTCATTATTAAAAAGGAAAAACGTATGATGACGCTAAGACAAACATTTTGTTTTCTTAACCTTTTTTGTCTGTTATAATAATTCAGGTAATGATTTTCAGTAATAAAACAATTGCTTCACCTATCTCAAGGAAAATTCGTCTGTCGATTTTTAGTCATCTCAAACATCACAGATAAATAGAAACTTAAAAGAATGACGTGACATGAAAATACTTTTTTAAAAAAATCAACAGCATCATCACTCGCCATTGGCGTTTTGGAATTGCTTCCAAGACAAGTCTGGTCGTTCGTTTTGAGTGATTTTAAAGTCCTGAACAATCATTGTATAATTAAAAAACTGAATGTGATTTTCGATAAATATTTGCTTTGTTTAACTCATGGTATATAAATAAATGATTGGATCAGGTGTTGAAAATTATAATCCCCGTAAAAAAAATAGTGACATTTTTGAGCACTTTGTTTAGCAATAATGTCAAGTATAAACAATAAACAGTTAGATTGATATATGGATATACGAAGCGAATTCAATGGAAGGGAAAATCTGTTGTTTTGACATTTCGATTGATTGTGAAAAATAACCCCCTTTAGCAAACGCAGATCAAAATCTGGTTTTAATCGACAAAATGCCTCTTGATATTAACCATATTAATCATTAATATTTTATAAAATTCGAAAGCTCGAAAAAAGAATGTCGCGATTTAATATTAATGCATTCATTATTATTATTATTATTATTATTGTTAAACAAATAATGAGCTGCTTGGCATGTTTATCATTTTTTTTTACGCTTACCAATGGAAAAATAATGATATTAATTTATTAATTAAATCTCTGGAGTGTAACAATAATAAATGACTAAATGAATTTTTTTTTGATCAGACTTGTTTTGTTCTAGGACTGTCTATTAATTACAAGTTTTAAAATAAAAGATTTTCTATTATTAATTTTAAATTATTAATTTTTATTTAATATAGAAATTTCTATAAATTTAATTTCATGCACGATAAATATTAAATAAGAAAGAGGCTTTGATCACATTTTTTTTAAAAATATTTTTTTCAAAAAAATGCCAAATTCAATTATAAACCCTGTTTTATCAAACCACAGACAAAATTTTAATAATAACCGCGATAAAGAAGTTGATGTTGATAAACCTAATTATTTAACATCAACTCATCTGCCAAGTAATATTAAAAAGAGGCAGAAGAAGAAGAAAGGAGACGAGTCAAATCTTATTGGAAAAATAACAAATTACATCAGCCAACAAAGCAAAAATCCTAATAATGATGAAAAAAAACCAACCTCGATAATACAAGACTCAAGTTATAATAAAGTTTACAACAATACCAATTTTGTTGGTTCATTTTCAAATCTTTATATTGACAACAACGAACTACAACCTTCAAATGATTCTTCGATAAA
>CAUDNR010000690.1:0-16089 GCA_958430865.1 Entrophospora sp. SA101
CTTCTGATTTTCAGCTTTCTTTTCGATGTATTTTTATCTATTTTCATTCAACCATTATTGAAAACAAATAAATAAAAGATTTCCGGTTTTTTTTGTTACACACTGTAATAAATTTTTTTACCAATATAAAAAATAATTTTCTTTATTATGATCAATTCTTTTAGGAGAGAGATGGAAGACGTCTTTTTGTCAGCAAAAATAGCAAATGTAAATTGATGGCAACTGAAATTATGTTGAATATATTGGTAAATTTGAAATGTTGACTAACTTCAAAGCCTTAAGGCTTTTTTTATTAAAAATTCTTCATTACATTGTTGTTGTTTAAGTCCATTAAATTACAAAAACATACTGTCAAAACCCTACGAAAAAGAGGAAGGAGATTCTCCTGGCCATGTTACTTTACCTTTGAAACACTTCAAAAACAAATGGTGGTGTTAATATTTATTTAATCACTTTATTTAATATTTAATTTTTGGTTTTCAGAAATTTACAGGTATCCAAAAAAAAGATTAAACTGACCTCCAATATTCGAGTGTTACATTGTGATTGAAAGTTTACTGTAGGAATGGGGCTTTAGATTTTATTGAAATTGCATCAGAGTTTTTTCTATGCTTGCCGTTAGAATTGCCAGATTGAAATAATGGAGTTATGGTACATACCTGTTTGCTGCCCATAAATCACATAGCTTGTAGAACCATAGTTTGGGTTTGTCCTAAATTTTACTAGGGTGAATTTTTTCTTAGGACTTATTTTAATCACATTCCTAGATAACATATACGAGATGCTGGCAAATATCCCGGAGGATATGTTTTAGCAACTGGTGTCACTTGTACGACTTAAGATATTAGACACTTCATAAAAATTATGAAAAAAAGCACCTTCTTAATTCAAATTCAGATGTCTAGTAACTTATACTTATTATGACATACAATCTCTCAACTAATAAAATTGCTTTATCACATAAGCATGCTATATCTGTAACACGTAATAGTAAAATGCTCCATAAAATCGATTTCTAAAGTGGATCAGGTAGGTGAACACATACTGTTGCATTTGACTTTGGTATGCACCATGTGAGAAATCAGACCAAGCACGCTGCTGTCCACTCATTCCATTCGTTTCCAGATATCGGTAGGCCAAGTGGGTGTAATCAATAGGCACCACGAGTTGGTTAATTGAATTAGGTTTTATAGCAACAATTAGATCGTCACATAAATAAATCATGCATGAATTTCTAACTGGTATAGTTGACCGAGCATTATTATAATTAAAATTCATATACCATATCTTTAATGGATAAAAATGCAAAAATATACATATAAAATAATAAACAAGATTAAAATAATACTATTGTAACGTAAATATCGATTTCAATTAGATAAAGAGTCGCATACAGAACACCTGCAATGGAACCCATAACTAGTCTCGAGAAGTTGACGAGTATGTTTAGTACTGCCGGATGCTCTTACAGTGTTACCGACTTTTGACAAGATACTAAGGTCATGCCCTAACGTGTAATTAATAAATATTTGATCTCCATTTTTTATATTACGAGTTGCTTGAGCTCGTGTTGACAAAGTCACACCCAACGAAAATGGTTTTCCACCTTTAATTGATTTAGTTACATCGTCAGAAATTCCGGCATTTGGATCACAATGATGATTGAAAAGAGATATTATTGGGTAAAATTGTCCAGTTGATGTCAAAGGATTAAAAAAAGAAGAATTGGGTTTAGTCTTTCTATAAATTGTTAGATAGATCCATGGTTCGTATCGTAAGTCGAAAGTGTGAATTTCCAATAATTTCATTAATTCAAAGTAGAAATCGATGGCCATAGGACCGTGCTGGAACCATGCAGTCGAATGTTGGAAGGGGAAAAGATGCTTCATCTCTTCAATATCTAAGGGACAAATATCTCGTTGTTTGGCAATGGCAAAGATTTTGAGAACAATTAGGAGAGAAGAACCAGAGAATGGTGATTCTTTTTTCACTATTTCATACAGCAAATCAAGATTTTTTCCACAGATAGCACGATGGTATAATTCCCAAGCATTGTCGAAACAATCATTATTACAAAAGATTTCGGAACAATTTGCTTTCGGACATAAGAACCTTTTCGAACCGGCTTGTTTGTTGCAAAAATCACATCGCTGTTGACCAGGAGCGTGAACTGAAATAAGCGGTTTTTCTTCAAGCAAGATAGTTCCTTTTTTTATATCCTTTGTTGCTACTATGCCGAATTCGTGTGCTTGAGAAGCATTAGGAAAGCTAACTAATGACACTTTGATGCTCTTTCCGGAGATCTTTTCCAAAAGTTTCTGGATAGAAGCGAGACTCTCTGAGGTGCAACGCTCTCGACTACGAATGTCCCACGGGTAAGCTCCACGATTTGGAAACTTGCACATTTTTCCAGCTTGTTCGACCATCGCGTGCCGATCCGAGCCTACCTTACTAAGAGCCACCACATGTTGGTAATGTTTTTCATAATAGTTATCCCTTTCACGTTCCCATGTATTCCAATCAACACCTGCCACTGGTCGTTTATTAACAACAATTTGAAATATCCTATCTAACGCTCTTCCTGCTAACACAAATCCATCGCACTTGGCCAATGCCCCCGCTTCTCTCCATCCACTTTTACAAAACAACGCCAGATCTGCATCACTATATTTACCACTAGTGATCTTTGGTTCAATGAGAGAGCGGGCATTAACGGCATCAACCATCGCAAGTTCAGGATACCCTAGTTTAATAAAGGTTTGCGCACGGTTTGACCATAATCGTGGGTCTTCAGGTGCAACTTCGATTCCTTTGGTATACTCTTGTCGTGCGGTCTCGAATTCTCCATCAATAAATGCTTTATTGCCCTTTTCTCGGTAATTCATTATTGTGTAGAAAAAATATGAATATGAAGCAATTATCTCATTGATAGTGTCATTTTTTATAAATTAGTAAGCAGGAACTGGTTTAAACCTGAATTTGAATCACGCGATTCCTTTGTTGTGTTATACGGGGCCATCCCTATGCCATATAGAGTACCTGTCCATAATGGACAGGACCCAATTTGTAGTGGTACAAAAAACAGCTTCTGAAATCTGAAAAAGAGCAAGGAAGATAGATACCTTTTAACATGATGTTGTACAACATTATGAGGCTGTGCAATAAAAAAATAATTATTAGAATTTCATTCAATGCATGAATTTACACGAGGTAATTAATCGAATTTGGTTAATCGCGCAAATACGTTCATTTTCTTTGTTATTATTTAGATCTTGGAATACATGGAAAGAGAGCGTTTAAATCATTTTATCATCCAGAAAAGCACAACGCCCCTTGCACAGGAATTGCGCATCAATATAGAAGGGATTATTAAAGCTTCAAATTTATTATAGAGAGAGATCTATTCGCTAGTCGAGTGATCAGTTTATGGTGAGAAGATTGAAATGTTATTTCTGACGATCCATTTGAATGGTATGCTAATCTATAATATTTTATTAGAGCAAATGTCAGCGACTCTTCCAGACATACCTAAAGGGGCGTGTTGGGACTTTGTTGCAAATTTCAGTGACGATTCAGTTGAGGAATTGCTCAATAAATTATCACACGACAATAGCTGGAAAAGAGTCTGATGAGGAACTTGTAAAACTACAAAGAGGATACTGTGAGTATTTTATATCACGGATGACGTACCACTGGAATTATAACATATGATTATAGAGATGAAGTCTGGAAAAAACTCAGCTTTTAGATTTGAATTTGCTAAAACATTGAATTAGGGGACTTATGTAACTGATATAATAGTTCCTATAATTCGGGCCACACTAAAAAACCTCCCAGTTGGAAAATTTGGCTTCGTCAGCACGTAAATTATAGTATTTAGCTTTATTAAAAATGATCACTCGCTAACGTGTTTATTATTCAGTGCAGAAGATCAAAATACAGCTAGTAAAGACCAAAAGGGAGATACTGGAAAATGTCCAGATATTATATTCATGGTGAGTCGTGATGAAAAATTTATGAGCTAATGTATTCTGAATGCTCCTGTTTGTTTTGTGATGAGTAAAAAAAAAGGAAATTTATCGCGTGAAGTTGTGGCAAGAAATGAATGTTTGGATAGCCTGGTCTCGCAAGGGGTGTGAATCAGATTGAAACGAGTTTTGGTATTATTGGAATACAAGTTTCTGGTATGATTCCATCCTCCTCTTTGTGATATCTTTAGAATTGAATTTTGGTTTGATGATCATTAACATCGCATTAAAATGTTATAGGAAATATGCTGCGCTTAAATATAGATTCAGACATACACAGACATTGTCAGATGCGTGAGGTTGAAATCCCAATATGGCAGACAAGTGGTGATGATGTGTCTGGTTTCGTGGATACTACGGGCACGTTTCATCGAGTAATCATTAAAAATTTTGTTTTATCTACAAGATTGTTAATGCTCGTTTTCTATTTTATAGAATATCACTATTGTAATTTATTTCAAGCGCTCTTTCCTAGATTACAAAGGTGTGCTGAAAAAAGTTCTACTGTGACTTCACCTAGACATCTTATGGAAGATTAACAAAAATTTCATAAATCCGATGAATTCATACATTTGAAAAAAAGCTAATGCTACGCACGGATTACACCAGATAATTTCCACCTATATTTTAGAATATTTGAATCGAGATTATTCGCTACACAATTAAATACCGCTTTTGTATCTTATGTCTTCTATTTATGATAATAATATCTTCATCGCCCATGATATGCATATATCTATCCAGATTTTGATATTATAAGTATTAATAGTGAGCTTGCCTTGCGTCTATTACCTTGTTGTGTAGCAACCACCAAAGTTGAAATTTATATGTACCTTCAAGAAAAATTTTAAGGCAAGCTTTTAATAAAACCGAAAGTAATCTGACCCTCAAGGCCAAATTTTCCTTTATATTTATATATATATATATATAGAAGCGTCACAGAAAATAAATGTGTGAAATTGAAATTTATAATTAAAATTTTGAGGTGGGTGTTTGGATATTATGATTGGCAAATTTGAATTTCACATATTGCAAATTCACATATATTTCATCTTCACACGCACAACATAAATAAAAAAAATATCATAAATAAATATATAGTCTTTAAATATAATAATTAAAAACTTATCCATATTAGCTAAAATAATAAAACAAATATGTAATTTTATTTTTTATCAATTATTTGAAACACTTCTAATTCATCATATCTACTACCGTCTACTATATTGATGTTATTATAAGAAGTTGGATTATAAATATAATAACTATTGATATCACCTCCTGGCCTGAAAATAAGATCACAACCACTACCAAAAATAGCTAAATTTCCAGAATGACAATAAATTGCTTTATCTTGATTATTAATTACATAACTAAACCGCGCAGAATTAATATCATTTCTATTACCAATATTAAAAATAAAACTTTCAGTTGTATTTTTATATATGTCAACTCCATTATTTAAATTCCAATCAAGTGGGTTATATCCTCCTACTAATTGATCTGAATTTTGTATTTTGCCAACTACAAGAGTTTTGTTGATATTATCACATTTTTGATGAAAAGCAGCTATACTTAAACCATCTCTACTGCTACGATATATAAGTTTAAATTTGTATTTAACTTCCCTGAATGAACTATATTGTGGGTTTTTGCTATCAATCCAACTAGCAAAAAGCAAAGTAAGATTTTGATTGATTGTCAATGATTCAAGTGTTGAATTTGGATTCCTTGATGGTAATAAATTTAATGTTTGTAGTCTATCAGGAATCAAATAAAGTTGTAAAAGGGGTTTCCATAAAGTCTTAGGAAAAAGCATTTGATATGGTTCAATTTTATCAAAAAAATCCTCTTTTGAAATATCCTGAAATCTTATTAAAGAAAGAAAATCTTTTAATGTGTTGCCTAAATCAGCAAAATTTTGTAATGACCAATCTTCAACATTTATATTATTGATTTCTGGATGTTTTGCCAATCCCCATTTAAGAACATTTTCCCAAATAATCATCTCATTAATGGAAAAATCATCCCTTTTGAGAATTTCCAATAGAATTGGTTTTTCCAACAATTCAAATTCACTTGATTCAAAAAATTTTTCACTATAATTGCAAAACTTTTCCAAGCAGATATTCTTCAATTCATTAAATTTTTCATTGGCATAAATCAATTGTAAGGTTTTAACTGGGTTTTTTTTAATATAATCTTCATGATTTTTGGTAAAATATTTCATCATATATTCATAAAGTGTCTCAATACCAAGTTTTTCTGCAACAATTATTAGTTCTAATACTTCAGCTCCAGAATAATCTTCAAATTCAATTTTACATGTGTATAAAAATCTTTCAGCAATAAATAAATTATTAAACAGATTATCATTACATATACAATACAATAATAATTAAAATAAATAATAAATTTATTTAAACTTACTTGAGAATAGGCTTGAAACATTTTTCACTGATATTAGCTTCTTTAACAATATAATAACCATTTTCTTTTGTTGCATCATTTAATGCATTTCCAAAGAATGAACAATGGGCAGATAAGATGGATGCATGTGCATGAACTTCTTTAGTGTTTGGTTCTGCACCAAGATATATCTTTACATCATAAAAATCTTCTGTGTTTAATAATCTTTCATTTTCATTGAAATACTTTTCCAAAATTGTTGAATCCATTCCATTTAAATCAAATGCTACTATCACAATAATGAAAATATATATTTAATGGCCTTAAAAGTTTTGCCAAATAATTTTTTTGTATTCAAGTGTGGCAGGCCACATGACATAAATAAACTAGTTTTATGACTGATGCTTTCCCTTTTGGAACTAAAATCGTCCATCGTACATCTTATCCTGCACACAAACTTGTTTTGATACTTATCTCATGAATTCAATCACAATTTATATTTGTCTGAAAATGATAGCTGTAGTTTTGGAGAATAAGCATGTGAAAAAGAAGATTAGGCAAAAAACTAATATATTTAAATAACAATTTGCTATTATTTAAATTTTTAAAAATGCTAATGCAGCCGCAGCACTATGATTCTGAAGTAGAGAAGCAGCTGACCGCCCTTAAATCAACTCGGGTCCAATTTAAAAGAAAATTAACAATGATTTTCGTCTATTATATTACACACATAAATTTATCATCATCAACACTACCATCAAAAAATTGAAAACATCAATTTAAACTTCTAAGTTTAAATTTTTCAAAAGTTCGGTGCTTGCACTATAGAATTCTTGCAAAAATTTAATTTCAACATTTCACAAGATAATCAATAAAGTTATGGACAATTAAAGACTTATGATTAGTGATGTCACAATATTACTGCAGATGTTCTTCGGCTCAGACTAGATGCGCTCACACTGTTATAATTTAATTCGTGATACATGAGACAACTTCTGAACCTTTGTTAATTATTATTAATGTTTCAAAATGCCTTTTAATTAACCGAAAATTTTAAACTGGCTTACCTCAGGCCTTTGCACAACTAAATTAAAAATCCAATCGTCAATTGATAGTTTTACTTGGGATAATACTAGATTTTTTCAAAATCTTGTTGAATATCCTTTTTAGGAAAACCGATTTTTATTGGATGTTTAAAAATCTTTAGCCAGCTAAGCCATTTACTACCTAAATTGGCAATTTTATTTCTATAACAAGAAGGTAATGCAGAAATCTATTACCAAATTTAGAAATTATTTGTGCAGATTATTAGCCAGCTAACTAGGTAGGAGACTTTCTTATAAAATATTTACCTTTATGTGTAGGGTTAGATTCTTGTCTATTAGTAGTCGTGTGGTCAAAAATTCGTTATCGCTATGACATAATTTATTAATAAAATTCTGTTTTCAATTATAATTAATAAAAAAGGGGACTATATTTAAATCCATTGTAAACAAAAAATCCGCCATGGCAAGGTCTGCCGTGGCGAGGTTTGACTGTCCGGATGCTCTTACAGTGTTACCGACTTTTGACAAGATACTAAGGTCATGCCCTAACGTGTAATTAATAAATATTTGATCTCCATTTTTTATATTACGAGTTGCTTGAGCTCGTGTTGACAAAGTCACACCCAACGAAAATGGTTTTCCACCTTTAATTGATTTAGTTACATCGTCAGAAATTCCGGCATTTGGATCACAATGATGATTGAAAAGAGATATTATTGGGTAAAATTGTCCAGTTGATGTCAAAGGATTAAAAAAAGAAGAATTGGGTTTAGTCTTTCTATAAATTGTTAGATAGATCCATGGTTCGTATCGTAAGTCGAAAGTGTGAATTTCCAATAATTTCATTAATTCAAAGTAGAAATCGATGGCCATAGGACCGTGCTGGAACCATGCAGTCGAATGTTGGAAGGGGAAAAGATGCTTCATCTCTTCAATATCTAAGGGACAAATATCTCGTTGTTTGGCAATGGCAAAGATTTTGAGAACAATTAGGAGAGAAGAACCAGAGAATGGTGATTCTTTTTTCACTATTTCATACAGCAAATCAAGATTTTTTCCACAGATAGCACGATGGTATAATTCCCAAGCATTGTCGAAACAATCATTATTACAAAAGATTTCGGAACAATTTGCTTTCGGACATAAGAACCTTTTCGAACCGGCTTGTTTGTTGCAAAAATCACATCGCTGTTGACCAGGAGCGTGAACTGAAATAAGCGGTTTTTCTTCAAGCAAGATAGTTCCTTTTTTTATATCCTTTGTTGCTACTATGCCGAATTCGTGTGCTTGAGAAGCATTAGGAAAGCTAACTAATGACACTTTGATGCTCTTTCCGGAGATCTTTTCCAAAAGTTTCTGGATAGAAGCGAGACTCTCTGAGGTGCAACGCTCTCGACTACGAATGTCCCACGGGTAAGCTCCACGATTTGGAAACTTGCACATTTTTCCAGCTTGTTCGACCATCGCGTGCCGATCCGAGCCTACCTTACTAAGAGCCACCACATGTTGGTAATGTTTTTCATAATAGTTATCCCTTTCACGTTCCCATGTATTCCAATCAACACCTGCCACTGGTCGTTTATTAACAACAATTTGAAATATCCTATCTAACGCTCTTCCTGCTAACACAAATCCATCGCACTTGGCCAATGCCCCCGCTTCTCTCCATCCACTTTTACAAAACAACGCCAGATCTGCATCACTATATTTACCACTAGTGATCTTTGGTTCAATGAGAGAGCGGGCATTAACGGCATCAACCATCGCAAGTTCAGGATACCCTAGTTTAATAAAGGTTTGCGCACGGTTTGACCATAATCGTGGGTCTTCAGGTGCAACTTCGATTCCTTTGGTATACTCTTGTCGTGCGGTCTCGAATTCTCCATCAATAAATGCTTTATTGCCCTTTTCTCGGTAATTCATTATTGTGTAGAAAAAATATGAATATGAAGCAATTATCTCATTGATAGTGTCATTTTTTATAAATTAGTAAGCAGGAACTGGTTTAAACCTGAATTTGAATCACGCGATTCCTTTGTTGTGTTATACGGGGCCATCCCTATGCCATATAGAGTACCTGTCCATAATGGACAGGACCCAATTTGTAGTGGTACAAAAAACAGCTTCTGAAATCTGAAAAAGAGCAAGGAAGATAGATACCTTTTAACATGATGTTGTACAACATTATGAGGCTGTGCAATAAAAAAATAATTATTAGAATTTCATTCAATGCATGAATTTACACGAGGTAATTAATCGAATTTGGTTAATCGCGCAAATACGTTCATTTTCTTTGTTATTATTTAGATCTTGGAATACATGGAAAGAGAGCGTTTAAATCATTTTATCATCCAGAAAAGCACAACGCCCCTTGCACAGGAATTGCGCATCAATATAGAAGGGATTATTAAAGCTTCAAATTTATTATAGAGAGAGATCTATTCGCTAGTCGAGTGATCAGTTTATGGTGAGAAGATTGAAATGTTATTTCTGACGATCCATTTGAATGGTATGCTAATCTATAATATTTTATTAGAGCAAATGTCAGCGACTCTTCCAGACATACCTAAAGGGGCGTGTTGGGACTTTGTTGCAAATTTCAGTGACGATTCAGTTGAGGAATTGCTCAATAAATTATCACACGACAATAGCTGGAAAAGAGTCTGATGAGGAACTTGTAAAACTACAAAGAGGATACTGTGAGTATTTTATATCACGGATGACGTACCACTGGAATTATAACATATGATTATAGAGATGAAGTCTGGAAAAAACTCAGCTTTTAGATTTGAATTTGCTAAAACATTGAATTAGGGGACTTATGTAACTGATATAATAGTTCCTATAATTCGGGCCACACTAAAAAACCTCCCAGTTGGAAAATTTGGCTTCGTCAGCACGTAAATTATAGTATTTAGCTTTATTAAAAATGATCACTCGCTAACGTGTTTATTATTCAGTGCAGAAGATCAAAATACAGCTAGTAAAGACCAAAAGGGAGATACTGGAAAATGTCCAGATATTATATTCATGGTGAGTCGTGATGAAAAATTTATGAGCTAATGTATTCTGAATGCTCCTGTTTGTTTTGTGATGAGTAAAAAAAAAGGAAATTTATCGCGTGAAGTTGTGGCAAGAAATGAATGTTTGGATAGCCTGGTCTCGCAAGGGGTGTGAATCAGATTGAAACGAGTTTTGGTATTATTGGAATACAAGTTTCTGGTATGATTCCATCCTCCTCTTTGTGATATCTTTAGAATTGAATTTTGGTTTGATGATCATTAACATCGCATTAAAATGTTATAGGAAATATGCTGCGCTTAAATATAGATTCAGACATACACAGACATTGTCAGATGCGTGAGGTTGAAATCCCAATATGGCAGACAAGTGGTGATGATGTGTCTGGTTTCGTGGATACTACGGGCACGTTTCATCGAGTAATCATTAAAAATTTTGTTTTATCTACAAGATTGTTAATGCTCGTTTTCTATTTTATAGAATATCACTATTGTAATTTATTTCAAGCGCTCTTTCCTAGATTACAAAGGTGTGCTGAAAAAAGTTCTACTGTGACTTCACCTAGACATCTTATGGAAGATTAACAAAAATTTCATAAATCCGATGAATTCATACATTTGAAAAAAAGCTAATGCTACGCACGGATTACACCAGATAATTTCCACCTATATTTTAGAATATTTGAATCGAGATTATTCGCTACACAATTAAATACCGCTTTTGTATCTTATGTCTTCTATTTATGATAATAATATCTTCATCGCCCATGATATGCATATATCTATCCAGATTTTGATATTATAAGTATTAATAGTGAGCTTGCCTTGCGTCTATTACCTTGTTGTGTAGCAACCACCAAAGTTGAAATTTATATGTACCTTCAAGAAAAATTTTAAGGCAAGCTTTTAATAAAACCGAAAGTAATCTGACCCTCAAGGCCAAATTTTCCTTTATATTTATATATATATATATATAGAAGCGTCACAGAAAATAAATGTGTGAAATTGAAATTTATAATTAAAATTTTGAGGTGGGTGTTTGGATATTATGATTGGCAAATTTGAATTTCACATATTGCAAATTCACATATATTTCATCTTCACACGCACAACATAAATAAAAAAAATATCATAAATAAATATATAGTCTTTAAATATAATAATTAAAAACTTATCCATATTAGCTAAAATAATAAAACAAATATGTAATTTTATTTTTTATCAATTATTTGAAACACTTCTAATTCATCATATCTACTACCGTCTACTATATTGATGTTATTATAAGAAGTTGGATTATAAATATAATAACTATTGATATCACCTCCTGGCCTGAAAATAAGATCACAACCACTACCAAAAATAGCTAAATTTCCAGAATGACAATAAATTGCTTTATCTTGATTATTAATTACATAACTAAACCGCGCAGAATTAATATCATTTCTATTACCAATATTAAAAATAAAACTTTCAGTTGTATTTTTATATATGTCAACTCCATTATTTAAATTCCAATCAAGTGGGTTATATCCTCCTACTAATTGATCTGAATTTTGTATTTTGCCAACTACAAGAGTTTTGTTGATATTATCACATTTTTGATGAAAAGCAGCTATACTTAAACCATCTCTACTGCTACGATATATAAGTTTAAATTTGTATTTAACTTCCCTGAATGAACTATATTGTGGGTTTTTGCTATCAATCCAACTAGCAAAAAGCAAAGTAAGATTTTGATTGATTGTCAATGATTCAAGTGTTGAATTTGGATTCCTTGATGGTAATAAATTTAATGTTTGTAGTCTATCAGGAATCAAATAAAGTTGTAAAAGGGGTTTCCATAAAGTCTTAGGAAAAAGCATTTGATATGGTTCAATTTTATCAAAAAAATCCTCTTTTGAAATATCCTGAAATCTTATTAAAGAAAGAAAATCTTTTAATGTGTTGCCTAAATCAGCAAAATTTTGTAATGACCAATCTTCAACATTTATATTATTGATTTCTGGATGTTTTGCCAATCCCCATTTAAGAACATTTTCCCAAATAATCATCTCATTAATGGAAAAATCATCCCTTTTGAGAATTTCCAATAGAATTGGTTTTTCCAACAATTCAAATTCACTTGATTCAAAAAATTTTTCACTATAATTGCAAAACTTTTCCAAGCAGATATTCTTCAATTCATTAAATTTTTCATTGGCATAAATCAATTGTAAGGTTTTAACTGGGTTTTTTTTAATATAATCTTCATGATTTTTGGTAAAATATTTCATCATATATTCATAAAGTGTCTCAATACCAAGTTTTTCTGCAACAATTATTAGTTCTAATACTTCAGCTCCAGAATAATCTTCAAATTCAATTTTACATGTGTATAAAAATCTTTCAGCAATAAATAAATTATTAAACAGATTATCATTACATATACAATACAATAATAATTAAAATAAATAATAAATTTATTTAAACTTACTTGAGAATAGGCTTGAAACATTTTTCACTGATATTAGCTTCTTTAACAATATAATAACCATTTTCTTTTGTTGCATCATTTAATGCATTTCCAAAGAATGAACAATGGGCAGATAAGATGGATGCATGTGCATGAACTTCTTTAGTGTTTGGTTCTGCACCAAGATATATCTTTACATCATAAAAATCTTCTGTGTTTAATAATCTTTCATTTTCATTGAAATACTTTTCCAAAATTGTTGAATCCATTCCATTTAAATCAAATGCTACTATCACAATAATGAAAATATATATTTAATGGCCTTAAAAGTTTTGCCAAATAATTTTTTTGTATTCAAGTGTGGCAGGCCACATGACATAAATAAACTAGTTTTATGACTGATGCTTTCCCTTTTGGAACTAAAATCGTCCATCGTACATCTTATCCTGCACACAAACTTGTTTTGATACTTATCTCATGAATTCAATCACAATTTATATTTGTCTGAAAATGATAGCTGTAGTTTTGGAGAATAAGCATGTGAAAAAGAAGATTAGGCAAAAAACTAATATATTTAAATAACAATTTGCTATTATTTAAATTTTTAAAAATGCTAATGCAGCCGCAGCACTATGATTCTGAAGTAGAGAAGCAGCTGACCGCCCTTAAATCAACTCGGGTCCAATTTAAAAGAAAATTAACAATGATTTTCGTCTATTATATTACACACATAAATTTATCATCATCAACACTACCATCAAAAAATTGAAAACATCAATTTAAACTTCTAAGTTTAAATTTTTCAAAAGTTCGGTGCTTGCACTATAGAATTCTTGCAAAAATTTAATTTCAACATTTCACAAGATAATCAATAAAGTTATGGACAATTAAAGACTTATGATTAGTGATGTCACAATATTACTGCAGATGTTCTTCGGCTCAGACTAGATGCGCTCACACTGTTATAATTTAATTCGTGATACATGAGACAACTTCTGAACCTTTGTTAATTATTATTAATGTTTCAAAATGCCTTTTAATTAACCGAAAATTTTAAACTGGCTTACCTCAGGCCTTTGCACAACTAAATTAAAAATCCAATCGTCAATTGATAGTTTTACTTGGGATAATACTAGATTTTTTCAAAATCTTGTTGAATATCCTTTTTAGGAAAACCGATTTTTATTGGATGTTTAAAAATCTTTAGCCAGCTAAGCCATTTACTACCTAAATTGGCAATTTTATTTCTATAACAAGAAGGTAATGCAGAAATCTATTACCAAATTTAGAAATTATTTGTGCAGATTATTAGCCAGCTAACTAGGTAGGAGACTTTCTTATAAAATATTTACCTTTATGTGTAGGGTTAGATTCTTGTCTATTAGTAGTCGTGTGGTCAAAAATTCGTTATCGCTATGACATAATTTATTAATAAAATTCTGTTTTCAATTATAATTAATAAAAAAGGGGACTATATTTAAATCCATTGTAAACAAAAAATCCGCCATGGCAAGGTCTGCCGTGGCGAGGTTTGACTGTACATGTATTTTACTAACGGCTAACATAAAAGATAAAATTAATGCCACTTTAAATTTTGATATAATATATTAGTTATAACATGAATGGAGAAATTAAATCATGTAACTCCCTCCCGTCTATTTTCGATGTCACTGTATCATAGAGTTACATACATACTCTACCCTTAATTTATACAGTACATTTTGAGTATTAAAATATTTGTCATTTAAAGAACTTGAGTGAATATATGATTCTGTTGTTTATTCATCGTTATGAGCCTTATTGTTTTTTTGTGGCCATTTCTAAAATCCAATAATAAAATAATAATAAATTAAAAAATAAAATCAATAAAAATTTCAAAAATGAATTCCTTCAAAAGACCTTTTCTTTTGTTCTTAATTTGACTAGATGTTAAGTTTTTTATGTTATTTGACTATACCTATCTTTTTGGACAATTTATTTCCTTTCATCATCTTTGTTGTCATTTAACTCGCTATTATTGCTGTTAATGCCAAAACGACGTGGTAAATTAATACTGACATTTTTATTGTTTAGATGGTCTTTTCTATGTAGTTTCTTGGCAAGTTTTTTGAGATCCAATATGGCTTCTTAGAACCACTATCCACTTTCTTTTTTTCGAAATATAAGCAGAAGAAGACTCATTGTTATATTATTAATTTCTCCCGTCATAGGTGACTGAAGGCTCTTCTTCCGTATTAAATGAAATGGAAAGTGAAATATTTAATTTAATTAGAAATGAACAGATGATCGATTATCAGTTATTCACTGAATATTTATTATATTCGCTCAATTAATTAATGAAAAAATAGTCAAATATTCAATAAATATTATTCGTTGGTACAACCTACCTCTAGTACTTGATGGTTTGATTATTGCAGTTCGCAAAAATTAATCGTAAAAATGAAGTATTATTAGTATAAGTGTATAACGTTAGTCAAGGATCAAATCTCTTTCTTTTAATTTATTCTTTACTAGTACGTACTGATTTCTATTTTAAACGATAAGCAGCCAAAAAAAAATTTTATATGAATACCGAACCAAAAATTCAATAATAATAATACTGAAAAAAAAAATTTTTGAGTCTAGTTACTTAATCCAACTTTTCCAAACAACTAACCATTCAAAGTAACTTGAATAATAAGCTTTACTTGAATAAAATCTTTAAAACAATAAATAACAAGTAACATCAATGACAAAGTCGCTGCCGCAAATCGTATTTCTAGCAAGAAATTCAAAGATTCACTGACTTTTTGCTTTTATAAAAAATAATTAACAATTTATATACTTAAGAACCAACAGAAAACATACTATAATATCTTTTTTATTGGATTGCAAAGGCCACATCTTTCAACAATTTATTTATTAATATTGTTTACAGATCGTAAAAATGTGACTTTTTCGTTTTTGTGTGAATTCTGGAATGGCAGTACACAGAGTTGTCAAAATTTTCTATTTGAACAGGTCATATGTTCAAGGACTCAATTCCTATTCCAGGATGCCTTTTCATTGAATACAAGATTTAATACTTTGATTGCTTTAACTCACAAATATTTTCTCCTGAGCAATCATATGTCGTTCTAGTAGGTGTGTGT
>CAUDNR010000691.1:1396-17005 GCA_958430865.1 Entrophospora sp. SA101
ATGAAATAAAATTTTTTAAAAGTTGTAATAAAGTTTTTGAAATAAAGCTATTTTCTCATTACTTTTCAGCCACCCCACGTAAAAAGATACAAACATGAAACCAAGGGAAATTATATAAAATATATCAAGCTTTTAAGTTTTTTTTCTTTCCAAATAAAAAAAAAAAATTTTTATATGTTCTAAAGAAATTGAAAAAGATTGCTAATAGAAAAACTTTATCATCGCATGAGATAGGGGAAAAAACTCTCTATAGATTTATTATAGAAGACTTAAGCAATAAAACTATTAAAAAAATTTGTTTGATTTTATTATGAAAAAAAAAAGTTAACATGGTTTAAAGTTATTCGATTTATTATTAAATTTTACCATAAAAATTTACATAAATTAATAGAAATTTCTTTTTATAATTCATGATTTCAAAAAATATATTGTTGGTTGAATTTTGTTGTCAACATTTACAATGTGTTGAAATATATGATAAATATACTAAAAAAATCCGCACATAATTTAGGGTTTTGCCCAATCAGTCCCCTGTCCTGTAGGTTAAAATTATCACATGATTATCTACATCTTTGTCAGCAATGTGGCCAACAAGAAAAAAGTCATAAAGTGGTTCAGATTTTGGTATGTTATAAATTAATCATTCCCAAATCCTCTATTTCTCTTTAATTTTTATTTGTCAACTGGATTTGTTGTTTTTTTTAAATGGGAACTTTTGCCCATATAACCTCCCACCCTAGGTTAAAGGAGTGTAGCGTGTATCTTACAAGTATAAAGATGGCAATTTAATTCTGCCCACTCCTATTGTGATAGTCACCATGATCACTGGCATCAAGGAGAAAGCTGTAAAATAAAATGGTTCGGATTTTGTTTGGTATGTTATAAATTAATCTTTCCCCAAATTTTCTGCATCTCTTTAATTTTTATTTGACCAACTGAATTTGTTATTTAAATGGGGTAGGGTTGTTAGTGAGTAGGCATGCCACTGACAAGACAAGAGACGCCTTTGAGACATACCAGCCAAACTCATAGAAAGGGATCTTTTGTCCAGACTTAGGGTCACATGGATGTTAAGCACAAAAAATGTACACTATTGTCACCGATTAAATTTGGGAGAGTGCATTTTAATTGGCGATAACAATTATTTTTGTTTTGTGTGGATCAGAATGAATAGGGATCAATGAATTGATTTTGGTATTAGCGAATAATTTTGGTTAAAGAAGATAAAAGTTTTAAATAAAATAGAAATATTTTATTTATTTAGTTTTATTTAGTCGAAGCTAATTAAGTTGCTTTTACATTAGGTCGAAATCAAGTTCTTTATATACATGTTCTTTACATATTAGTCCGAATTGCGCGAATCCGCTCAAATTGTGCGTTTTCGCTCAGATTGCACGAATTCGCTCACTTTGTACCTGGGCGAATCCGCACGTTTTGAGCGATTCCACCCGTTCTGGGAGAATCGTCATTAATCTCTACTAAATAAAGTTAAATAAATATGAATGTGCTACGGATTGATTAATAATAATTAAATACGCGAAACGTAACACGAATTCAGATGATAATAAATAATTATACACATTATTGATAAATAAAATTAATATTAAATATATTAATATATAAAAATAGAAATAGAAATAAAATTAAATTGTCCCGAATTAAGAGATTCGACCAAAAGATCTGCGTCAAAATCTAATTCCGGTAACACTATTAATGTATATTTTTTTTCAACATAATAAACATTTAAATTAATACTTTTCTTTTCATAAAAATTACAGCAACCCAGGACTCAAACTCTGAATTCAGGGAAAATCCAAAACAGCAATCCAGGTTGCAACCTTCTGAGTTGCAGAATTTTGAACCAGTTGCAGATGCCAACTTTTATGCTAGTGTGTCAATAACACGCAGCAATCATCACACAAATGCCAGCTATCAGTGATCAATGCCCATATGGTGACAGCCAAGCCTGGTCTGAGGGGAAGATAGGAAAGTTTTGTCCAAAGCCTTCCAACATGTTCAACCCTCCTTCACCTGTGGAAAACATTCCATGGTGCTGAATTGTGCTTAATTGCATTGCAATTGCATGTCTGTGATAGGAAAGTTTTAATTAAATCTGACACATGCAATCAACATCAGATTTATTATTCATGAGCAACCATAATTGATAATCAGGAAAAGTAGTTTATTTTGTGAACCCCAGAGATCTGGGTAGACACGCATTGTTAAGAGTTTTGTTTATGCATGGCCTTGGTGTCATTACTACCTGGATGACACAATTGTTTGTTATGTCAATGATGATATCAAATGTATCACATAATAATCATGACCACCATGAAGATTCGATGGATGGAGGCATTCACATACAAGGAAATGATTAAATAGCTAAGTCATGTTTATTTTGTTAAAAACATATGATTAATTATACAATAAAAAAATTGCACGGAATCCAAGACTGCACCACTATGTCCATCAAGCTATCAAGCTGTTATGTTTGTGCATGATTTAAAATTCTTTTGTGGTCCCATCTTTCTTTGCTTATATATAATCTATTAGTTCTCTTTTTACTGGTCAAATGATGCCAAATTTGATAATGGGTATCAGCAAATATCAGAATCTGATTATTCTTTAAAAAAATAATCAAGGTATTAGTATACTGATAAGTTAATAATATTTTTATCATATAGTCTAAAAGCCTATTAGTAAATATTGAAAATGCCAAATATTCTTTTAAAATTAATTCTTTTTTTAGTTAATTATTGGCTTAGTTTAATAAACCAATAGCCCTTTATATTGTAATTAAGTTATTGGTTAAATATTTCTAAAGCTCTTTGTACTAAAATAATATCATATCTTGAGTAGCAGTTAGGGTTTTCTATTCAAAATGTTTATTTGAATAAAACGAAATAAAACGAATAAAACGAATAAAAGCAAATAAAATGAATAAAACGAATAAAATGAATAATAATTCAAATAAAAGCATATAAAGCATATAAAACAAAACTTGTATTATGAATAGAAACTGTGCATTAATACTAAAATCAAAAAACAACAATAAATAAACAAATAGCTTTTATTAAGAAATAATTAATTTTGTTCCTTTGGTGTTAATGATTGCAGTGGTCAATTTAAACAGCATTGTTTTTAAAGAATTTATTCAAAATATTTATTTAATTATTTTTAATGTTGCAAAAATTTTGTTTTTGAAAAAATATTAACTCATTTTATTTTAAATAAGGAATAGGCAGTAAGTGTTTTTTATCGTTATTATTACATTCGATGTTATTCTTGATTTTCATTTTATTTTAAATAATAAATAGAGGATAATAAGGACGGACATAACGCAAAATCAATTGGCCAATATATATAATTTTCAACTAAAAAATGAAGAACCATTCATTGTATATTGTCATACTTAATTTTTGATCTAAACTTCTATCAATATTCATAATCATCCAAAGAATTTAAATCATCATTTAAATCATTATTTAAACTACAGTCAAACCTTTGTTTGACGAATTATAATCAAATTTGCATTACTGAAACGTGAATTTAATTATAATTCGTTGTAACATAGATTTAATTATGTGTCCTGATAGATTCGTTGAAGCTGTAATAAAAATATTGATCTATTACAATCGTACCTTATTTTTTAAATATAACTTTCTTTCTGATCTTTCTGCATAAATCAAGAACTTTTTTAAATAGTAATATTTTTCCGATAAATAAATATTGTTAATTGTTATCCAAAGACCCAGAAGAGCGAGTATAACGATAACGAATAAATACCCGGTTATTAATAACATCAAAGGAATAAAGATTATTCCTGTCCAAAAGACAATACCATATGAGTGTAGCAAACTAAAGCTGCTGGTGTGGCAGCAGAAAAATGAGATGTTTTGACTGCCGATTGCCATACCATGAACTGCAGGCGTTCTAGATCTATTAATAATATGAAATGGAATACCAGTAGGATTCCAGGTTGATATTGTGCTAGAGGGTGAGAAGGAACCGGGCTATAATTTGTATATTTTGTAGTATTGTCTTGTACAATGGTATGGCTCTATCATTTTTACTAAAGCAGTTATTTATAAACATATATTAATAATATATATTGGGAGAAAAGAAGAGATAATACAAATACTTGATAATACATAGGGATTACCTTTTAACATTGACCAACTATTTACAATCATCCAATTCAACTCGAGCTTTCACAGTGCCAAATATCCATTATAAAGACAGTGATTGTTTCACGGACCAGAGGGTCTTTATAAATTTATACAATTACAGACAGGGTCTACCATACCTTCTCTTCTACCACCATAATGTGATGATTGAATGAATTTTTTTAGGCCCTTTGAAAATGTAATGGTCTAATGTAATTTTTTTTAAAACAAAATCAAAGTAATTTATAATTAATAGTCAAATATATTTTGTAGTTAAAATAATTAATATTGAAGTTGCAAACCTGTGATCTAGTAAGATTGTTGGAATAACAACCGATGCTACTAATTAATGATGGTTCATCTCATGCCAATATGTCAAGCATCAAGACTGGACATGATCACCTACAACAAGTCTTTTAGGTTACGTATTGATCTGCTCTGTAATCTTGATTTGATGTTCAACTACACCATAAACACCAGCATTCGCTCTACTTATGACAATAACTTCATCTCCAATTTTGAAGATTAGTTCACAAGATGGGTTCATCAGTAACTTCTGAATATTAAATTTAATATCAATAATTGCTTTAAAGTGACAATTATTGTTGGAATTATTGGTAACAAAAATCCTGCACAATCTCATCCATGCTATATGGGACTAAGGCCATCAACAATCTATTTAGTTCAGTAATGATGGTATTTTTTTAATAACTAAATAAATAAAAATCAATATTCACCAATTTATTAATTCCGTGTCTACTTTTCTATAGTTTTATTGTCCATTGATCTTTTTACATGTGAAAATTTTTTATCATTATGAAATAACGATTCTATAAATATTTACGTATATTTGACAAATCCACATAATAAACATTTATAAAAAGTTTATAAACTTGCCTTTTGTACATCATCCTTTAATTAGATCTCTGCTGATAGCACTTTCATTAGATATAGTGAATATGCAGTATGCTCTTTATAAGATTTAAGAAATTCCACCACGAAATATCCATAATATATAATACATATTGATCAAAAAGATTATAAAGTTAAATCAAGTTTAAGTCATCCTTTTTTTTTTTTATGATAATTTACCTTACATGCAGAGCTACTAACAGCCAAATCATCATCCGGAGTTGTACACTATCTTCAGCATCCATCATGATGTCGCTTAGGAAAAACTTTATTAGAAAATTTTAGTGATTAAATAATCGGAATCCTATTGGATGGATAATTTATGCTATGTGATAGGCGCGCATGACAATTAAATCTTATTTTTTAGGTAAGTTCATTTTCTTATAAGGAAAGCATCGATATTATCATAAAACCATATTTGATTCAATGACGAACTGGTTTTCATAAGAAGGCTAAGTTGAAGATGAAGATGAAGATGAAGATAAAAATGAAAATGAGAATGAAGATGGAGATGGAGAAGGTGAAAATGAAAACATTGTTATGTATAATCATAATAACAATGACAATAGTTTTCTTCTGCTACCACTACCATTACTATTACTAATACTTTTAATAGTCAATTACTTGCATATAAAGAAAGTCCTTATAATACATATTAATTAATTAATTTCTATGGAACTATTTTAAAAATCTTTTCTCTTGATTAATCGATAAATTAAAATAACATGCATATTTAGAACAATCTGGACCATTGAATATTTTTCTTGCGGCGGTGTACACAAAATTAAAGTTGGAGAAAAACGATAAACTTGCACAAAAAATCCGAATAAAAAGAATATTTTTATTGTTATTTATTAAGTGGATGATCAGGATGAATGAGGTGCGCGAAAAGAAAGAAAAGTTATTTTGTACATTTTTTAATATCAAGACAAATTCGTAAACTTATTTGTGTAATATTTCATTTATTTCCACTTTAAGCAACAATAAAACTAAAAACTTTAAATCCTTCTCCCTCCTCACACACTCTCACATTCCACCATTTCCTTTTTTTTATTTGTTTATTATAAACCTGATGACTTTTTTATTTATTATTTCTTTAACTTTGGTTTATACATAACAAAAAAGATTAAACCTCCAGTTACAAATTAATTTGTTCCAAAAACAATATATAATATTGTTATTATGCCCAAGGACTTTTTTTTTTTAATTTCTATCCGAATAAAGATTTTGCGTCTGTGTAACTTTAAAGTTTGTTTCCTTTTCTGTACAAAAATTGCACGTGAATTATATTTTGTATTGTTTTCGCAATAGAGCTCTAGCTAATAATAATACAAAAATTATAATTGGCAAATTATATATTAAATTAGAATTCAATTAATAACCAATCAATAAATGTTAACAGCCAAGAGAACAATTTGAAAATCAATGCAATTGAAGATTCAAGATTTATTACCATTACCATTTCTGTTTATATTTTCCTTTTTTTTAATTCTATTATTATTATTATTAATTAATTTATCTATCGCCAACTTTCCCTCTCACCTGAAAACCCTAAAGTCCACGTACGCGCACACGATCGCTTGCTCTCTCGCACGTTCACACGCGCGCGCACATATACATATACGCACGCACGCACGCACGACGAGCACATCAACATATTTAAATCAATCAGATCAATCTCGCATCATGAAAAAACCTTTTAATAATTTATTTATTACGAATTCCTATCTAATGAATAAATCATTATTATATATACTCACATCACTATCAATATTAATATACACAAACATATTTAACGTCCAAGAATTTAGGAATAGGAAATCAGTCTATATTAAAAAACACATGCACATAATCAAATCAACCAACCAACCAACTAACCAACCAACCAACCAACCAATCAATCAATCAACCAACAAAGCAAATTATCGTCACAATCAAAAAAACCAAATATTTTTAATATGTACATATTTTACTTTTTATCATATTATTTTACTAATATGCTGACAAAAACTAATGTGTAGTAATAATAAACTGAATTTTTTTTTCTGAGTTCCCTTCACTTCTCCTAATTATATTACATAACCTTGTACAATAGAAAATGACAAATATTGTATGTAATATTAAAATGGAAGTGATGGACAGTGTTTATGAGATCCCCTCTTTATTATTATTTTGTTGGTTGTTGGAGCGTTTGTTTATTTGTTTGTTTGTTTACAAGACAACATCGGATAAGAAAACTAAATGAGGGGAAGGAATTTAATGTTTGGCGTGCGTGATATTTATTATCTGTTATTAATTTTCACTCGTTCATTCATTATTAACTGATTTTTACCACGAATATTAATGTTACACATAAAGTAAATATAAATATATAAATATATCATTGATGTTGTATTGTATAAAACAAAAGTTTGATGATTAAAATAAATCATGATATATTTATTTATTTAAGATTTTCTTATCTAAAATCTGGGGTAGAATTTAAAAAGAAATCTTTATATCCCAAAGGCAAACAGACAAACCTTGTATCATAAAGTAAATATCATTATTATGTATTGTTGTGAATGCTAATTTTTCTGTCCTTCCGTCGAATGGAACGAGTACCAGTAATAATGTAATTCCAATTATGTAACAACACATCGTTCTTCCATTCCCTTCATACTGATATCAGATGTGTGAACTTTTGATTCTAATAAAGCATTTACATTTTAGAAATTATGTGTCACTGAATAAATACATTCATTACTTTCTTAAGACAATATTATATATATATGAAATGAAATAATAATAATTAATGGTTGTAAATTATTGTTTAAATAATAACAATGGATAAGTGATTTGATTTCATGAATTAAATCTTATTTATTAACAAAAAATTAATTATACAAAAAAGAAATAATAAAATTAGAATATACATTATACAATTAATATATGCAAAAAAATTTTACAGAAAAAATAATAAGTAAAATAAAAATTATAAACTTGAATTATAAAACTATATATAACTTTGAAATCTTAAAAAGTTCTTAAAAAATATACATATATGTATTTTCTAGAGAGAGAGAGAGAGAGAGAGAGAGAGAGAGAGAGAGAGAGAGAGAGAGGAAGAGAGAACCTTTTATTTTATTTTATAATATAATTAATATAACTAATATGTTAGAAGAAACAAATAAATCAGTAAGGACCTTGAAAAGATCTACACATTTGTAAATCATAATCGTTATTAATAGTATTATTATTATTATTATTATTATTATTATTATTATTATTATTATTATTATTATTACGTGACATTGAAACGAATGATCTTAGTGGAGGTAAAGTTGTTGTAGTCGATAAATTCTGATTATTGTTATTAACATTATTATATTGTTGATGATAATTATAACGATGTTGTTGAGAATTATCAGATGTTGAATATGAGTCACAAACAAGATTATCACCGCGAGACGATGATGGGTAACTTGAAGGATTTGTTGGTTTACAAAGCAACAAACTATTATAATTTTGCTGTTGTTGTTGTTGTTGTTGCGGCTGTTGAGGATAAGTAAAACAATCATTATCGGTAATATCATTGTTATTGCCATTATCTTTACTACCGGTATTATCTTTATCATTACCAATCTTTTCATTATCATCATTAGCATTATTAAGATTCTCCCCATCGACATTGTTAACATTAACCTCCTCTCCATCAACGATCATATTCTTGGCATTAACCTTATCACCAATTACATCATCACCATCTCCATTACTTTCGTAAAATTTGTCGTCTTGAAGTATGAATTCATCGAGATTCTTCATAGCAGATTTGAGCAAGCGTTTTTTAGGTTTATAGACATAACCGGGATAAATTCTCTCGTGAACCTTCTTTGCCAATTCGGCTATAACCTCAAAGATCTCTCGAATACTTTGAGATTCCCTCTCCCAAGATTTAGATGCACGTTTTGAAACCAAAGCCAAATTTGAACCCACGTCCGGCCCGTGCTTAAGAACCAGCTTTGCTTGTAAATCTTTTCGATAGATTACAAATAAATTTTGTGGTCTAGGTATATTGCCCTTACGAGATTTCAAAGTTGGACGAATCAATTCTTCGAGCGGTAAGGTTATTTGTTTATCGATTTTGTTGCGAGTTTCTGGATCAAGCTCAGAAATGACTTGGTTAATTAGTGCTGGATCAGGGAATCTTTGTGATACTGATGAATGGTGGTGATGATGAGCGTAAGGATGATATACACTAGTGGTATATAGGTGTGATGGATATGGTGGATAAGAAGAAGAGTAGGGAAAAGGGTAAGAAGAAGGGTAAGAAGAAGGGTAAGAAGAAGCAGGGTGATGATTAATAAGAGGTCGAAGTGCAAATGGAGGCTGAGCAATAGAAGAAGAAAATGATGGTAATGATGATGATGATGGTGGTGGTGGTGGTGGTGGGTAATTATCATAATTGTTGTTATTAAAACGTTGATTCATAATGTTAGATGGTGACAAATAATTAGAATTCATATTACTATTGTTATAATAATAATTAGCATTGGCATTATTACTATTATGGCTGTTGTTATAATCATAGTTAACGTCGTCGTCGTTGTTGTTGTTGCTGTTGTTGCTCTTGTTGTTGTTGTTGTCGTCGTCGTCGTTGTTGTTGTTAGAATCTTCAATCATTAAAGACGACAAAGAAAGTTCTGGAGAAAGCGTCATAGGAGAGGAATTATTTGGAGTTGACGAACATGCTGGGGATGTTGGAGAAGGGTTTGATTCTGGAGGCGATGGAATATTATTGTTTTTGTCGTTTGTTGAATCAGCATCTTCCATACAAAAGTGAGGTTCTAAGTTTTTTTGTCGTTGTCGCTTAGATATCTTTCCCATAGTATTTTATGTCGTAAAGAATAAATGAGAAATAAGGAATAAGGAGGAATGAAAGAACTTGACGTTTATTTTAATTTTTTTTTGTGGTAAAAAGTTAAGATTTTTTTTTTTAAGGGCAGGAAAAAATTTTGATGACAAAAACAAATTAGAAATATTTTTTTTTACGTATTTATATAAATTTGTAATAATTATATTTAATATTGTATGTATGTTTATTATGTGTCAATAAAAAACAATTAATTACCAAAAAAATAAATTTCGCGTGCGGTCTTTTCGGAGACTTGCGCACGTATATGTGTGTGTGTGTGTGTGTGTGTGTGTGTGTGTGTGTGTGTGTGTGTGTGTGTATATACATGAAGATGACCAAGATAAAATAAAGGAACCGAGAATTCTTATATAATATATTATTTATTTTATAAGATTTCAATTTATCAACTTTATTTTCTTTAATAATTTATAAAGTAAAAATTTGTCTCACAGAATGAAAATACTTTTATAGGATAAATATGATTGTCTGCAAGTCGTCATAATCGAATATACTTTATACATGTTTATTTAACGTTAGATAACATAAAATGAAAAAAATCATAAATCATAAATCATAATCATAAATGAATCAATCATTCATATTAATTTCAGTAAGAGCCACATTTTTTTTATTTTGCTTTAATATAATCAATAATCAATAATCAATAATCAATAATAATAATAATATAAATCAATAATCAATAATTAATGATAATCGCACAACAATAGCAATAATTGTAATATTATATTGCTTTACGCTCCTTGATTTTTTGTGAAAAGGAAACCAAAGCTTAGATGACGATGACGATGACGATTTCTTTGTAATAGAAGTGATGACGATAACGACGCTGATAATGAATTACAAATCACAATTAATCGTGATATTTTAAATTTAGTATTGTCAAAGAACATATGAATTTTTTAGTTAGTACCACTATTTATTATTATTATTATTATTTGTTATTATTATTATTTGATAGTAATAAATAGTAACAAATAATCGAATGTGTTTGTCTAAAGGTTTTTTGTTTCTATTTTCAGTAAATAATTAAAAAAGGGATGAAAAAAAATAAATGGATTATGTTTTGAACCAAGTTATTTCTTGTGTATGTGTGTGTGTGTCTGTGTGTAGCAACTGTTGTGGCCTGTTTTGTTTTAAAGTTAAAAGTTAATTCTAAAATTTAAAATTTTGATTTATTTAAATCCAAAATTTCGGATAAAAACTTGATTGGTAAAATAGATATATAGAAAATTGATGATCATTTATGACATTGCATAATTAATTATAATCTTAAAAAAGTAAGTAAACCATTACCACCCTTTTAATAATAATACGGATTTTTATTTTCCTTACTTTGTAAAATCTAATTGTCTTTAATTACGTTATTTTTTAGTTCTAGAAATAACGATAATAACATAAAGGATATCATAGTCACGCACAATCTACACAACATTACAATCATAATTAATAATTGTGAATAATTGTGGCTTTGTAAATGAATCGCCTTGATGTTTAACAATAATGTGCGTGTGTGCGTGTGATTAATAAACATACATCAAAATTATTCAAATTTGATTTTTGTGATTTTAATTACATTAATTTATTTTCTGCATGTTTTAATTAGCTATTTTGTTCATTCATTTACCCCATTAAATCCATTATCAAATTATGTGATCTTCCTTCTCCCTCCAATTATTCAATTATCCATTTTTGTTCTCTCCCTTGCCTCTAAGACATTTCCAATTACTATAAAAAGTAATCGCTTGATTATTAATTCTATTATGCACAATAATTTCATTATATTTTTTTGGCAAAATAAAAATCGAATTTTTAAAAATAATTGCTATTATATATTATTAATTATTGACTAGATGTCATGTATTATTATTATTATTATTGATTATTGATTATATAAATAATAAAATGATTACTTACTCAACATGTATCACCTGCATCAATTAAAATCAATTCGTAAAAGTAAACTTAAAACTATTCACAGTACGTAAATAGTAATTGATAAAAGAATATTTTATAAAAAAACAAAGAATTCCTGTTCAATCCTTGTGTGTTTAATTCATTCATTATCTTCTACCATCTATCATAATTATAACATCCATTTCTTGATTGTTGAGGTTTCCTTTTTTTACCCTGCAAATTTATTATGATTGTTTTTTTCTTGTTTTACAAAAATGAAAAAAATAATACAAAGTTTTTTATAATTGAAGAAATGTTAGAATACTTACAATATTGATAATGATAACGATAATGATAATAATAATAATAATAATTATTATTATTATTAATTAAGCATGAATAAATTTATTTTAAATCTTTTACAATTTTAATTTAGATCATGGATGGATAATCTAAATTTCCTTCTCATTCAATAGTCGCGTAAGATTAAATGTTTGTTTCATAATGTTTGTTGTTGATATTGAACACAAATTTTACTAATTGTTATGCATGTAAATTCATTTCCTTTAATGCTGTATTTAGATAATAATTTTATTATTATTATGCATACAAGTTGAAACAAAAGAAACAAATGAACGAATCGTTAACTATTATTATTGGATAGTTGATTAATTAACCAATATTCTATTGCTTGTGTTTTTTAATATATAGTAATAAATTTTTTAGATCTTTTACTATAAGAATTGGCACACCCACGCCAATAACCTATCTATATGGTTTTCGGAGTCCTTGTCGTATAGTGCGTGCAACATCCACTTTTACAGAGAGGTGCAAAATTTGAAAAGTAAATTTAATTACAAGTTGTGTGATTTCAAACGTACGGTTTTTACGGAAAAATTCGATATGATTCTTAATTTAAACCGATATTGTGATGTGATGAGTTGTGCGCAATTGCAAGTTTTTCCTTCAGAAACTAGGCTATATAGGCTTTACATATTAATATTATTTCTTATGCGAGGTTTCAATAAATTAACTAATTTGGAATGTGTGTATATAAAGATATGGTCGGTATGGTTAAAATACTCTCATTGGCTGTTTAATTAATATGCAACCATCAAATCAAATAAAAACATTGAATGAAAACCCAAAATTTATAAAGTGTTCGGGCACAGTTTCTAAAAAATTTGCATGTCATTTGAGATTAACTGATTTTACAATTATAGAGACTTGTAAATTCAAATAGTATGCGCAAATCACATGTAATGTTAATGATGTATGACGAAACCTTTGACTTTGGTCATTGATGTAACTAAGGTATTGACTAAAGGTAGTTTCTCACCAAGGCTATTTTAATGATTTGACTAAAGTAAAAGCCCTTGCTTGACATACACTTGACATAATTGAAAACACTTGACATGAATAAAAAATGCTTGATACAAGTAAAACACTTGGTACAAGCAGCGATAATGATAACGGTAAAAAATGTGTGTCCCAGAGATGGATAAAGAGTTATTATATCATTGTATGTATATTTCAATGATTATCATTGGAAGTTTACAAATGTTGTAATTTGAATTAGAAAATTTACTTAATTAAACTAATTATTTTTTTCCGTATATTTTCTTTCAAAATAAAAATGCCTCTTCTTCTTACAAATTAAAACTATTCTTTTATTATTACATTTCATAAAATCAAATTGTCTTTAATACATAAGAGTTGTGTTAAATTGATGTTTTTGACCCTTGAAGTTAACTACGCGTAATAGTAATACGTAATAATAATTTAGTGGTTGATGCTTATAACGACCTTTACATAACACATAAGACAGGTTTTGGTACATATTTTAATTTTGTTGTTTATTTTTATTACTTTTAAATCTTCAAAGAATTCTGAAATTCTTTTATTGTTGAGTCACGATAAATCGATCACTAGAGTTTGGTGATGATGAATCTTCGTTTTTTTCAATTTACGTCCTTATCAATTAATCCTGTTAGAGAAAAACTTGAGGCAATCAATAAATATAAAAATGTTGTACGAAAAATTGCTTGTTACATGCCATTCTGTTCTCCGCAGAGAAAAGCAAGTTTCTAAATGAAACGTAACAATGAGTTTCGGATATATTCGTTCAGAGCATCAAAATTAGCACCGGATGCAAAACATCTTAGCATCATATCATGTGAATACATGATTGATGATGCAGTCTTTAATAAAAATAGACTATTTAATGACCAGATGGTGCATTGATCGAGAAGTCTAATAAATTACCACAAAAACATATAAATAGACCCGCTATCCCCCACTTGTGGACCAAAAAAAAACGGTGCATTGATTTTGCTTTTTACATTGTATTCGAATTCGAGGGTCGAAACGTGTAGTGCCGAAATGACCTTCTGTGTATGATTTGGCTTTACACGTTACATTCAAATGCGAGGTCTATATATTCATTCGGAGCATCAACATTAGCCAGTCATATTAATATTTTTATTCGTTGCGTTGAGTAAAAATTACATATACAAAGGGAAATTGTTCACAAATTTAATAGATTTAATAAAAGATCCTTTGCAAAGAAGTGCCCTCATGTGAATCAAAAGTTATTTACAAATTTCGATTGTTAAAAAAAATTCAACTAAGCTTTTTTTTCTTAATTAAAAAAAAAAATTTTCCTTGTGTTTATTTATTTATCCAGATTAAAGGTCAACTAGATTGATTGGATTTTTTTAAGCCTGTCGCTATAGAAGAATAGACTTCATGCGAATCAAAAGTTATTTACGAATTCGATTGTTTAAAAAAATCAACTAAGCTTTTTTTCTTAATTAAAAAAAAAATCTTTTGGCCTGATCTTTTCCTCGTGTTTATTTATTTATCCGTTTCGCTCAACCTGATGTTTTGAACAAAAATAGATAAATTTATCAGATAGCAATGGGAATTCGTATGATACGGCGATGTATCATTTTCGGAATACGAAATCAAATTTGCAAATCATTTCAAGTCAGCGTGGCAAAAAAGAAAAAAAACGACTCATTACCCTCTGATTATGATCTCATTCTTCTTCAATAAATTAGTTTACTAAAGTCGAGCAACAAAATTTTTAAAAGATTTATGGCTCGTTATTATCGTAACTGCACTGAATTTACCGTTTCAAGTCTTAACGAGTTTTCTTTACAACAGAATATTTCACGTGCAACAAAATGTTCAAATTTGGGTAAAACATATTAAAAAAAAATATTACGACATTTAGAAAGGAACCGTAACACAACAACCTTTCTGTATTCTCAAAAAAAAATCTCATTAAAATACCAAGTCAAATTTATATTTTATATTTTATATAATGTCACATGAAAACCGAATATCATTGTTATCACCAGAAAAAAAGGAATTTGTACATAAAATTTATAGTGAAATCTTTCATAATGCAGCGGTTAATTCTGATAAAGAAAGTGGAAAAGATTATTTTTTTTCATTGGTCAAAAAAAACAAGGAGCTTTCTGAAAATGAAAAAGAATATCGTAAGGAAAGGCTTATTTATAACATTGAATTAAATCATGCAAGAAATAAATTAGGAAAACCAAAAGAATGTAACAAGTGTAAATTGACAAGATACTCTGATAGATTCTGTGAAGGTTGCATTGGTTTACAATTACAAAGACTTTTCACCACTTGGACATCTGGAAATAACATAATTGATGATTTTATTCAACAATGTCAAATGAAATCATCTCTGCC
>CAUDNR010000691.1:17015-36308 GCA_958430865.1 Entrophospora sp. SA101
CCATATCCAGAAAAGGCAGAAATTAAGGTATTGCACATGGCTTTATTTGTATGCCAAGCTCCCAATATACAATTCAAAGTTTGGTGAGGATTGGAATAATTGTTTAATCTCTGGTAGATTGCTTAATCACAAGCTACATCCAAGGTGCCAGACATACCAAAATCATATCACAAGATTCATATACATTATCATTAGAATTGGCTTCTGGACCTCCCTGAAGGAACACAAGATTTGGTGTTGGCAAGTTACATCCAGGTTTTATGTATTTTCGAATTGATTCATTAATTTTCTCCATTCCAAAATCTTTATTATTTTCTTCATATAAAACAGAAAAAATATCTTCATATTTTTCAATCCATTCATTAGCAAACCAATCAGAAAAGATTGGTTCTGGTAATATTTGCTCACTATCATCAATAGGTGTTTCAACAGGATGTGGTAACTTATACTGGAGTGAAGTCCTAACAACAAGTCACATCAAAAATATTCTCATATGAATATGTGTGGTCTCTGATGTCAATATTATCAATGATAGCAAGATTCCAAATATTTGGACCTATTTCAAACCTAGATGCTGGTACAATACTTGATATATGTTCATTACGAACCCTATATTAATGACACTTGCTATGTGAAGCAACTTGAACTGTCTGTAAGGTTGCTTTCTGTAAAATTGAATGAAGATAGGGCAGGAGTTTGGGATTTTGACATAGGGAAGATATTATTTGTGTGAACCAGATTTTCATATGGGGAAAGGCAATTTCAAAATCACTGATGTCAAAAATGTGGTGATTTTTTTTATAAGTGAATATTTTATTTCAGTTTCAGGTAAATTAAGTTGTTTTTGACTATCTCATGTTTTTTTATATAGATTGGTGACTAGACTGTTGAAAAAGCTAGTGAGATTTTTTGGAATTGCCTCATAAATTTCATCAAGAGATTCTGGTTCTTCCAGTGGTAATTCGTTTTCTTTGATTATACTACATGTTTGCCAAATCGAATTTGACCATAATTTTTGAATCCAGCTGACTGTTTTCCTCATCTTCATTCATATTAATGTTTTTTACAGCCAAATCTATATTGAGATGGAAAAAACTTGGGATTAATAGGTTATCAGAAGATCCTATTACTGTAGAACTTGATGGTAATGTAGCTTTTGTTTCTGTTGTATTAAAATCTCCAATGGCCTTGTTTATTAGAAGATTTAATAGATTATTATTTGAGGAGGCAACATTATTAATCCACCTGGCAATAAGCCTCAAGAAAGATGTAGAATCTTCCTCATGCTTTTTTCTATCTACACAGGAAGATGTTTTTTTTTCTGAACCTGGCTTCACATGAAGATGAGCACCATTTAATACCAAGCAATCAGTGCAAACATATTGAACACATTGAGTATTTTCTGGAATGCTAGCCAAAATTGGATGTTCTATTGTTGCTTGACAATCATGTAAACCATGACATGGAACTTGGATATTACAATTACAAACATTCCATAAATGTATTTTACAGGAATTACCCCTTGTATAAAAACACTTGTACCTGTTGCAAGAAGGCACAGTTTTTTGTGAATAGTACCATTATAAAAGGGTTGTGTTGCCTTTATATATGACTCTCCTTCTACAGGTCGGTGAAACTTATTTTGATCAAGATTCAAATGTTTTAAACATATGCCTAATTTTTCAACCTCCTTTCTAACTTCTCTTACAGCATTTGAATCTATCTCAAAGCAACAATCAAGTTGTGAATACTATGATTATTATTATCAATACAGTTGCAGCACTCAATTTTTTCTTCATTATTCTCATTATCTACAATTACACATGGTGTGACTTTGGGCTTAATTTCTTTTGGGACTTCCATATCAAATTCAGCTTCACCACTAAGATTTTCTTGCACAACTTCATTATTTTCAAGTATTTCATCATCACAATAATCATCATCTGCATTATCAATATTTGTAATTTCTCTTTGAAGTGTATCAGATCAATTGGTGTGTTTTCCATTTTGTTAAATTTTTATTGTTTAAAGCAATGGTTGGTTTTTTTTTAAGTTTTTAATTCCTTGATTAGAATATGATTTAATAATTGAATTATTGAACATTGTATTTATAAGTTTTTTAATCAAGAAAATCGTGACTTGTTTAGTATTAGTACTTTTCTTTTGCCACTAAAGCCACTTTGGTCATTTATAGCCATTTGTTTATGGTGGGTATAGTAACAATGAGATTTCTAAATATTGTAATGATTGATATTCTAAAAATAGCATTCAAAAATTAATTTTAATATAATGACTGACAATAAAAGAAAATTTTTTAACAATAGTATCACCGATTAAATTTGGGAAAGCGTATTTTAATTGGTGATAACAATTATTTTTGTTTTTGCATGGATCAGAATGAATAGGGATCAACGAATTGATTTTTTTATTAGCGAATAATTTTGGTTAAAGAAGATAAAAGTTTTAAATAAAATAGAAATATTTTATTTATTTAGTTTTATTTAGTCGAAGCTAATTAAGTTGCTTTTACATTAGGTCGAAATCAAGTTCTTTATATACATGTTCTTTACATATTAGTCCGAATTGCGCGAATCCGCTCAAATTGTGCGTTTTCGCTCAGATTGCACGAATTCGCTCACTTTGTACCTGGGCGAATCCGCACGTTTTGAGCGATTCCACCCGTTCTGGGAGAATCGTCATTAATCTCTACTAAATAAAGTTAAATAAATATGAATGTGCTACGGATTGATTAATAATAATTAAATACGCGAAACGTAACACGAATTCAGATGATAATAAATAATTATACACATTATTGATAAATAAAATTAATATTAAATATATTAATATATAAAAATAGAAATAGAAATAAAATTAAATTGTCCCGAATTAAGAGATTCGACCAAAAGATCTGCGTCAAAATCTAATTCCGGTAACACTATTAATGTATATTTTTTTTCAACATAATAAACATTTAAATTAATACTTTTCTTTTCATAAAAATTACAGCAACCCAGGACTCAAACTCTGAATTCAGGGAAAATCCAAAACAGCAATCCAGGTTGCAACCTTCTGAGTTGCAGAATTTTGAACCAGTTGCAGATGCCAACTTTTATGCTAGTGTGTCAATAACACGCAGCAATCATCACACAAATGCCAGCTATCAGTGATCAATGCCCATATGGTGACAGCCAAGCCTGGTCTGAGGGGAAGATAGGAAAGTTTTGTCCAAAGCCTTCCAACATGTTCAACCCTCCTTCACCTGTGGAAAACATTCCATGGTGCTGAATTGTGCTTAATTGCATTGCAATTGCATGTCTGTGATAGGAAAGTTTTAATTAAATCTGACACATGCAATCAACATCAGATTTATTATTCATGAGCAACCATAATTGATAATCAGGAAAAGTAGTTTATTTTGTGAACCCCAGAGATCTGGGTAGACACGCATTGTTAAGAGTTTTGTTTATGCATGGCCTTGGTGTCATTACTACCTGGATGACACAATTGTTTGTTATGTCAATGATGATATCAAATGTATCACATAATAATCATGACCACCATGAAGATTCGATGGATGGAGGCATTCACATACAAGGAAATGATTAAATAGCTAAGTCATGTTTATTTTGTTAAAAACATATGATTAATTATACAATAAAAAAATTGCACGGAATCCAAGACTGCACCACTATGTCCATCAAGCTATCAAGCTGTTATGTTTGTGCATGATTTAAAATTCTTTTGTGGTCCCATCTTTCTTTGCTTATATATAATCTATTAGTTCTCTTTTTACTGGTCAAATGATGCCAAATTTGATAATGGGTATCAGCAAATATCAGAATCTGATTATTCTTTAAAAAAATAATCAAGGTATTAGTATACTGATAAGTTAATAATATTTTTATCATATAGTCTAAAAGCCTATTAGTAAATATTGAAAATGCCAAATATTCTTTTAAAATTAATTCTTTTTTTAGTTAATTATTGGCTTAGTTTAATAAACCAATAGCCCTTTATATTGTAATTAAGTTATTGGTTAAATATTTCTAAAGCTCTTTGTACTAAAATAATATCATATCTTGAGTAGCAGTTAGGGTTTTCTATTCAAAATGTTTATTTGAATAAAACGAAATAAAACGAATAAAACGAATAAAAGCAAATAAAATGAATAAAACGAATAAAATGAATAATAATTCAAATAAAAGCATATAAAGCATATAAAACAAAACTTGTATTATGAATAGAAACTGTGCATTAATACTAAAATCAAAAAACAACAATAAATAAACAAATAGCTTTTATTAAGAAATAATTAATTTTGTTCCTTTGGTGTTAATGATTGCAGTGGTCAATTTAAACAGCATTGTTTTTAAAGAATTTATTCAAAATATTTATTTAATTATTTTTAATGTTGCAAAAATTTTGTTTTTGAAAAAATATTAACTCATTTTATTTTAAATAAGGAATAGGCAGTAAGTGTTTTTTATCGTTATTATTACATTCGATGTTATTCTTGATTTTCATTTTATTTTAAATAATAAATAGAGGATAATAAGGACGGACATAACGCAAAATCAATTGGCCAATATATATAATTTTCAACTAAAAAATGAAGAACCATTCATTGTATATTGTCATACTTAATTTTTGATCTAAACTTCTATCAATATTCATAATCATCCAAAGAATTTAAATCATCATTTAAATCATTATTTAAACTACAGTCAAACCTTTGTTTGACGAATTATAATCAAATTTGCATTACTGAAACGTGAATTTAATTATAATTCGTTGTAACATAGATTTAATTATGTGTCCTGATAGATTCGTTGAAGCTGTAATAAAAATATTGATCTATTACAATCGTACCTTATTTTTTAAATATAACTTTCTTTCTGATCTTTCTGCATAAATCAAGAACTTTTTTAAATAGTAATATTTTTCCGATAAATAAATATTGTTAATTGTTATCCAAAGACCCAGAAGAGCGAGTATAACGATAACGAATAAATACCCGGTTATTAATAACATCAAAGGAATAAAGATTATTCCTGTCCAAAAGACAATACCATATGAGTGTAGCAAACTAAAGCTGCTGGTGTGGCAGCAGAAAAATGAGATGTTTTGACTGCCGATTGCCATACCATGAACTGCAGGCGTTCTTCCAAGACTGCACCACTATGTCCATCAAGCTATCAAGCTGTTATGTTTGTGCATGATTTAAAATTCTTTTGTGGTCCCATCTTTCTTTGCTTATATATAATCTATTAGTTCTCTTTTTACTGGTCAAATGATGCCAAATTTGATAATGGGTATCAGCAAATATCAGAATCTGATTATTCTTTAAAAAAATAATCAAGGTATTAGTATACTGATAAGTTAATAATATTTTTATCATATAGTCTAAAAGCCTATTAGTAAATATTGAAAATGCCAAATATTCTTTTAAAATTAATTCTTTTTTTAGTTAATTATTGGCTTAGTTTAATAAACCAATAGCCCTTTATATTGTAATTAAGTTATTGGTTAAATATTTCTAAAGCTCTTTGTACTAAAATAATATCATATCTTGAGTAGCAGTTAGGGTTTTCTATTCAAAATGTTTATTTGAATAAAACGAAATAAAACGAATAAAACGAATAAAAGCAAATAAAATGAATAAAACGAATAAAATGAATAATAATTCAAATAAAAGCATATAAAGCATATAAAACAAAACTTGTATTATGAATAGAAACTGTGCATTAATACTAAAATCAAAAAACAACAATAAATAAACAAATAGCTTTTATTAAGAAATAATTAATTTTGTTCCTTTGGTGTTAATGATTGCAGTGGTCAATTTAAACAGCATTGTTTTTAAAGAATTTATTCAAAATATTTATTTAATTATTTTTAATGTTGCAAAAATTTTGTTTTTGAAAAAATATTAACTCATTTTATTTTAAATAAGGAATAGGCAGTAAGTGTTTTTTATCGTTATTATTACATTCGATGTTATTCTTGATTTTCATTTTATTTTAAATAATAAATAGAGGATAATAAGGACGGACATAACGCAAAATCAATTGGCCAATATATATAATTTTCAACTAAAAAATGAAGAACCATTCATTGTATATTGTCATACTTAATTTTTGATCTAAACTTCTATCAATATTCATAATCATCCAAAGAATTTAAATCATCATTTAAATCATTATTTAAACTACAGTCAAACCTTTGTTTGACGAATTATAATCAAATTTGCATTACTGAAACGTGAATTTAATTATAATTCGTTGTAACATAGATTTAATTATGTGTCCTGATAGATTCGTTGAAGCTGTAATAAAAATATTGATCTATTACAATCGTACCTTATTTTTTAAATATAACTTTCTTTCTGATCTTTCTGCATAAATCAAGAACTTTTTTAAATAGTAATATTTTTCCGATAAATAAATATTGTTAATTGTTATCCAAAGACCCAGAAGAGCGAGTATAACGATAACGAATAAATACCCGGTTATTAATAACATCAAAGGAATAAAGATTATTCCTGTCCAAAAGACAATACCATATGAGTGTAGCAAACTAAAGCTGCTGGTGTGGCAGCAGAAAAATGAGATGTTTTGACTGCCGATTGCCATACCATGAACTGCAGGCGTTCTAGATCTATTAATAATATGAAATGGAATACCAGTAGGATTCCAGGTTGATATTGTGCTAGAGGGTGAGAAGGAACCGGGCTATAATTTGTATATTTTGTAGTATTGTCTTGTACAATGGTATGGCTCTATCATTTTTACTAAAGCAGTTATTTATAAACATATATTAATAATATATATTGGGAGAAAAGAAGAGATAATACAAATACTTGATAATACATAGGGATTACCTTTTAACATTGACCAACTATTTACAATCATCCAATTCAACTCGAGCTTTCACAGTGCCAAATATCCATTATAAAGACAGTGATTGTTTCACGGACCAGAGGGTCTTTATAAATTTATACAATTACAGACAGGGTCTACCATACCTTCTCTTCTACCACCATAATGTGATGATTGAATGAATTTTTTTAGGCCCTTTGAAAATGTAATGGTCTAATGTAATTTTTTTTAAAACAAAATCAAAGTAATTTATAATTAATAGTCAAATATATTTTGTAGTTAAAATAATTAATATTGAAGTTGCAAACCTGTGATCTAGTAAGATTGTTGGAATAACAACCGATGCTACTAATTAATGATGGTTCATCTCATGCCAATATGTCAAGCATCAAGACTGGACATGATCACCTACAACAAGTCTTTTAGGTTACGTATTGATCTGCTCTGTAATCTTGATTTGATGTTCAACTACACCATAAACACCAGCATTCGCTCTACTTATGACAATAACTTCATCTCCAATTTTGAAGATTAGTTCACAAGATGGGTTCATCAGTAACTTCTGAATATTAAATTTAATATCAATAATTGCTTTAAAGTGACAATTATTGTTGGAATTATTGGTAACAAAAATCCTGCACAATCTCATCCATGCTATATGGGACTAAGGCCATCAACAATCTATTTAGTTCAGTAATGATGGTATTTTTTTAATAACTAAATAAATAAAAATCAATATTCACCAATTTATTAATTCCGTGTCTACTTTTCTATAGTTTTATTGTCCATTGATCTTTTTACATGTGAAAATTTTTTATCATTATGAAATAACGATTCTATAAATATTTACGTATATTTGACAAATCCACATAATAAACATTTATAAAAAGTTTATAAACTTGCCTTTTGTACATCATCCTTTAATTAGATCTCTGCTGATAGCACTTTCATTAGATATAGTGAATATGCAGTATGCTCTTTATAAGATTTAAGAAATTCCACCACGAAATATCCATAATATATAATACATATTGATCAAAAAGATTATAAAGTTAAATCAAGTTTAAGTCATCCTTTTTTTTTTTTATGATAATTTACCTTACATGCAGAGCTACTAACAGCCAAATCATCATCCGGAGTTGTACACTATCTTCAGCATCCATCATGATGTCGCTTAGGAAAAACTTTATTAGAAAATTTTAGTGATTAAATAATCGGAATCCTATTGGATGGATAATTTATGCTATGTGATAGGCGCGCATGACAATTAAATCTTATTTTTTAGGTAAGTTCATTTTCTTATAAGGAAAGCATCGATATTATCATAAAACCATATTTGATTCAATGACGAACTGGTTTTCATAAGAAGGCTAAGTTGAAGATGAAGATGAAGATGAAGATAAAAATGAAAATGAGAATGAAGATGGAGATGGAGAAGGTGAAAATGAAAACATTGTTATGTATAATCATAATAACAATGACAATAGTTTTCTTCTGCTACCACTACCATTACTATTACTAATACTTTTAATAGTCAATTACTTGCATATAAAGAAAGTCCTTATAATACATATTAATTAATTAATTTCTATGGAACTATTTTAAAAATCTTTTCTCTTGATTAATCGATAAATTAAAATAACATGCATATTTAGAACAATCTGGACCATTGAATATTTTTCTTGCGGCGGTGTACACAAAATTAAAGTTGGAGAAAAACGATAAACTTGCACAAAAAATCCGAATAAAAAGAATATTTTTATTGTTATTTATTAAGTGGATGATCAGGATGAATGAGGTGCGCGAAAAGAAAGAAAAGTTATTTTGTACATTTTTTAATATCAAGACAAATTCGTAAACTTATTTGTGTAATATTTCATTTATTTCCACTTTAAGCAACAATAAAACTAAAAACTTTAAATCCTTCTCCCTCCTCACACACTCTCACATTCCACCATTTCCTTTTTTTTATTTGTTTATTATAAACCTGATGACTTTTTTATTTATTATTTCTTTAACTTTGGTTTATACATAACAAAAAAGATTAAACCTCCAGTTACAAATTAATTTGTTCCAAAAACAATATATAATATTGTTATTATGCCCAAGGACTTTTTTTTTTTAATTTCTATCCGAATAAAGATTTTGCGTCTGTGTAACTTTAAAGTTTGTTTCCTTTTCTGTACAAAAATTGCACGTGAATTATATTTTGTATTGTTTTCGCAATAGAGCTCTAGCTAATAATAATACAAAAATTATAATTGGCAAATTATATATTAAATTAGAATTCAATTAATAACCAATCAATAAATGTTAACAGCCAAGAGAACAATTTGAAAATCAATGCAATTGAAGATTCAAGATTTATTACCATTACCATTTCTGTTTATATTTTCCTTTTTTTTAATTCTATTATTATTATTATTAATTAATTTATCTATCGCCAACTTTCCCTCTCACCTGAAAACCCTAAAGTCCACGTACGCGCACACGATCGCTTGCTCTCTCGCACGTTCACACGCGCGCGCACATATACATATACGCACGCACGCACGCACGACGAGCACATCAACATATTTAAATCAATCAGATCAATCTCGCATCATGAAAAAACCTTTTAATAATTTATTTATTACGAATTCCTATCTAATGAATAAATCATTATTATATATACTCACATCACTATCAATATTAATATACACAAACATATTTAACGTCCAAGAATTTAGGAATAGGAAATCAGTCTATATTAAAAAACACATGCACATAATCAAATCAACCAACCAACCAACTAACCAACCAACCAACCAACCAATCAATCAATCAACCAACAAAGCAAATTATCGTCACAATCAAAAAAACCAAATATTTTTAATATGTACATATTTTACTTTTTATCATATTATTTTACTAATATGCTGACAAAAACTAATGTGTAGTAATAATAAACTGAATTTTTTTTTCTGAGTTCCCTTCACTTCTCCTAATTATATTACATAACCTTGTACAATAGAAAATGACAAATATTGTATGTAATATTAAAATGGAAGTGATGGACAGTGTTTATGAGATCCCCTCTTTATTATTATTTTGTTGGTTGTTGGAGCGTTTGTTTATTTGTTTGTTTGTTTACAAGACAACATCGGATAAGAAAACTAAATGAGGGGAAGGAATTTAATGTTTGGCGTGCGTGATATTTATTATCTGTTATTAATTTTCACTCGTTCATTCATTATTAACTGATTTTTACCACGAATATTAATGTTACACATAAAGTAAATATAAATATATAAATATATCATTGATGTTGTATTGTATAAAACAAAAGTTTGATGATTAAAATAAATCATGATATATTTATTTATTTAAGATTTTCTTATCTAAAATCTGGGGTAGAATTTAAAAAGAAATCTTTATATCCCAAAGGCAAACAGACAAACCTTGTATCATAAAGTAAATATCATTATTATGTATTGTTGTGAATGCTAATTTTTCTGTCCTTCCGTCGAATGGAACGAGTACCAGTAATAATGTAATTCCAATTATGTAACAACACATCGTTCTTCCATTCCCTTCATACTGATATCAGATGTGTGAACTTTTGATTCTAATAAAGCATTTACATTTTAGAAATTATGTGTCACTGAATAAATACATTCATTACTTTCTTAAGACAATATTATATATATATGAAATGAAATAATAATAATTAATGGTTGTAAATTATTGTTTAAATAATAACAATGGATAAGTGATTTGATTTCATGAATTAAATCTTATTTATTAACAAAAAATTAATTATACAAAAAAGAAATAATAAAATTAGAATATACATTATACAATTAATATATGCAAAAAAATTTTACAGAAAAAATAATAAGTAAAATAAAAATTATAAACTTGAATTATAAAACTATATATAACTTTGAAATCTTAAAAAGTTCTTAAAAAATATACATATATGTATTTTCTAGAGAGAGAGAGAGAGAGAGAGAGAGAGAGAGAGAGAGAGAGAGAGAGAGAGAGGAAGAAAGAACCTTTTATTTTATTTTATAATATAATTAATATAACTAATATGTTAGAAGAAACAAATAAATCAGTAAGGACCTTGAAAAGATCTACACATTTGTAAATCATAATCGTTATTAATAGTATTATTATTATTATTATTATTATTATTATTATTATTATTATTATTATTATTATTACGTGACATTGAAACGAATGATCTTAGTGGAGGTAAAGTTGTTGTAGTCGATAAATTCTGATTATTGTTATTAACATTATTATATTGTTGATGATAATTATAACGATGTTGTTGAGAATTATCAGATGTTGAATATGAGTCACAAACAAGATTATCACCGCGAGACGATGATGGGTAACTTGAAGGATTTGTTGGTTTACAAAGCAACAAACTATTATAATTTTGCTGTTGTTGTTGTTGTTGTTGCGGCTGTTGAGGATAAGTAAAACAATCATTATCGGTAATATCATTGTTATTGCCATTATCTTTACTACCGGTATTATCTTTATCATTACCAATCTTTTCATTATCATCATTAGCATTATTAAGATTCTCCCCATCGACATTGTTAACATTAACCTCCTCTCCATCAACGATCATATTCTTGGCATTAACCTTATCACCAATTACATCATCACCATCTCCATTACTTTCGTAAAATTTGTCGTCTTGAAGTATGAATTCATCGAGATTCTTCATAGCAGATTTGAGCAAGCGTTTTTTAGGTTTATAGACATAACCGGGATAAATTCTCTCGTGAACCTTCTTTGCCAATTCGGCTATAACCTCAAAGATCTCTCGAATACTTTGAGATTCCCTCTCCCAAGATTTAGATGCACGTTTTGAAACCAAAGCCAAATTTGAACCCACGTCCGGCCCGTGCTTAAGAACCAGCTTTGCTTGTAAATCTTTTCGATAGATTACAAATAAATTTTGTGGTCTAGGTATATTGCCCTTACGAGATTTCAAAGTTGGACGAATCAATTCTTCGAGCGGTAAGGTTATTTGTTTATCGATTTTGTTGCGAGTTTCTGGATCAAGCTCAGAAATGACTTGGTTAATTAGTGCTGGATCAGGGAATCTTTGTGATACTGATGAATGGTGGTGATGATGAGCGTAAGGATGATATACACTAGTGGTATATAGGTGTGATGGATATGGTGGATAAGAAGAAGAGTAGGGAAAAGGGTAAGAAGAAGGGTAAGAAGAAGGGTAAGAAGAAGCAGGGTGATGATTAATAAGAGGTCGAAGTGCAAATGGAGGCTGAGCAATAGAAGAAGAAAATGATGGTAATGATGATGATGATGGTGGTGGTGGTGGTGGTGGGTAATTATCATAATTGTTGTTATTAAAACGTTGATTCATAATGTTAGATGGTGACAAATAATTAGAATTCATATTACTATTGTTATAATAATAATTAGCATTGGCATTATTACTATTATGGCTGTTGTTATAATCATAGTTAACGTCGTCGTCGTTGTTGTTGTTGCTGTTGTTGCTCTTGTTGTTGTTGTTGTCGTCGTCGTCGTTGTTGTTGTTAGAATCTTCAATCATTAAAGACGACAAAGAAAGTTCTGGAGAAAGCGTCATAGGAGAGGAATTATTTGGAGTTGACGAACATGCTGGGGATGTTGGAGAAGGGTTTGATTCTGGAGGCGATGGAATATTATTGTTTTTGTCGTTTGTTGAATCAGCATCTTCCATACAAAAGTGAGGTTCTAAGTTTTTTTGTCGTTGTCGCTTAGATATCTTTCCCATAGTATTTTATGTCGTAAAGAATAAATGAGAAATAAGGAATAAGGAGGAATGAAAGAACTTGACGTTTATTTTAATTTTTTTTTGTGGTAAAAAGTTAAGATTTTTTTTTTTAAGGGCAGGAAAAAATTTTGATGACAAAAACAAATTAGAAATATTTTTTTTTACGTATTTATATAAATTTGTAATAATTATATTTAATATTGTATGTATGTTTATTATGTGTCAATAAAAAACAATTAATTACCAAAAAAATAAATTTCGCGTGCGGTCTTTTCGGAGACTTGCGCACGTATATGTGTGTGTGTGTGTGTGTGTGTGTGTGTGTGTGTGTGTGTGTGTGTGTGTGTATATACATGAAGATGACCAAGATAAAATAAAGGAACCGAGAATTCTTATATAATATATTATTTATTTTATAAGATTTCAATTTATCAACTTTATTTTCTTTAATAATTTATAAAGTAAAAATTTGTCTCACAGAATGAAAATACTTTTATAGGATAAATATGATTGTCTGCAAGTCGTCATAATCGAATATACTTTATACATGTTTATTTAACGTTAGATAACATAAAATGAAAAAAATCATAAATCATAAATCATAATCATAAATGAATCAATCATTCATATTAATTTCAGTAAGAGCCACATTTTTTTTATTTTGCTTTAATATAATCAATAATCAATAATCAATAATCAATAATAATAATAATATAAATCAATAATCAATAATTAATGATAATCGCACAACAATAGCAATAATTGTAATATTATATTGCTTTACGCTCCTTGATTTTTTGTGAAAAGGAAACCAAAGCTTAGATGACGATGACGATGACGATTTCTTTGTAATAGAAGTGATGACGATAACGACGCTGATAATGAATTACAAATCACAATTAATCGTGATATTTTAAATTTAGTATTGTCAAAGAACATATGAATTTTTTAGTTAGTACCACTATTTATTATTATTATTATTATTTGTTATTATTATTATTTGATAGTAATAAATAGTAACAAATAATCGAATGTGTTTGTCTAAAGGTTTTTTGTTTCTATTTTCAGTAAATAATTAAAAAAGGGATGAAAAAAAATAAATGGATTATGTTTTGAACCAAGTTATTTCTTGTGTATGTGTGTGTGTGTCTGTGTGTAGCAACTGTTGTGGCCTGTTTTGTTTTAAAGTTAAAAGTTAATTCTAAAATTTAAAATTTTGATTTATTTAAATCCAAAATTTCGGATAAAAACTTGATTGGTAAAATAGATATATAGAAAATTGATGATCATTTATGACATTGCATAATTAATTATAATCTTAAAAAAGTAAGTAAACCATTACCACCCTTTTAATAATAATACGGATTTTTATTTTCCTTACTTTGTAAAATCTAATTGTCTTTAATTACGTTATTTTTTAGTTCTAGAAATAACGATAATAACATAAAGGATATCATAGTCACGCACAATCTACACAACATTACAATCATAATTAATAATTGTGAATAATTGTGGCTTTGTAAATGAATCGCCTTGATGTTTAACAATAATGTGCGTGTGTGCGTGTGATTAATAAACATACATCAAAATTATTCAAATTTGATTTTTGTGATTTTAATTACATTAATTTATTTTCTGCATGTTTTAATTAGCTATTTTGTTCATTCATTTACCCCATTAAATCCATTATCAAATTATGTGATCTTCCTTCTCCCTCCAATTATTCAATTATCCATTTTTGTTCTCTCCCTTGCCTCTAAGACATTTCCAATTACTATAAAAAGTAATCGCTTGATTATTAATTCTATTATGCACAATAATTTCATTATATTTTTTTGGCAAAATAAAAATCGAATTTTTAAAAATAATTGCTATTATATATTATTAATTATTGACTAGATGTCATGTATTATTATTATTATTATTGATTATTGATTATATAAATAATAAAATGATTACTTACTCAACATGTATCACCTGCATCAATTAAAATCAATTCGTAAAAGTAAACTTAAAACTATTCACAGTACGTAAATAGTAATTGATAAAAGAATATTTTATAAAAAAACAAAGAATTCCTGTTCAATCCTTGTGTGTTTAATTCATTCATTATCTTCTACCATCTATCATAATTATAACATCCATTTCTTGATTGTTGAGGTTTCCTTTTTTTACCCTGCAAATTTATTATGATTGTTTTTTTCTTGTTTTACAAAAATGAAAAAAATAATACAAAGTTTTTTATAATTGAAGAAATGTTAGAATACTTACAATATTGATAATGATAACGATAATGATAATAATAATAATAATAATTATTATTATTATTAATTAAGCATGAATAAATTTATTTTAAATCTTTTACAATTTTAATTTAGATCATGGATGGATAATCTAAATTTCCTTCTCATTCAATAGTCGCGTAAGATTAAATGTTTGTTTCATAATGTTTGTTGTTGATATTGAACACAAATTTTACTAATTGTTATGCATGTAAATTCATTTCCTTTAATGCTGTATTTAGATAATAATTTTATTATTATTATGCATACAAGTTGAAACAAAAGAAACAAATGAACGAATCGTTAACTATTATTATTGGATAGTTGATTAATTAACCAATATTCTATTGCTTGTGTTTTTTAATATATAGTAATAAATTTTTTAGATCTTTTACTATAAGAATTGGCACACCCACGCCAATAACCTATCTATATGGTTTTCGGAGTCCTTGTCGTATAGTGCGTGCAACATCCACTTTTACAGAGAGGTGCAAAATTTGAAAAGTAAATTTAATTACAAGTTGTGTGATTTCAAACGTACGGTTTTTACGGAAAAATTCGATATGATTCTTAATTTAAACCGATATTGTGATGTGATGAGTTGTGCGCAATTGCAAGTTTTTCCTTCAGAAACTAGGCTATATAGGCTTTACATATTAATATTATTTCTTATGCGAGGTTTCAATAAATTAACTAATTTGGAATGTGTGTATATAAAGATATGGTCGGTATGGTTAAAATACTCTCATTGGCTGTTTAATTAATATGCAACCATCAAATCAAATAAAAACATTGAATGAAAACCCAAAATTTATAAAGTGTTCGGGCACAGTTTCTAAAAAATTTGCATGTCATTTGAGATTAACTGATTTTACAATTATAGAGACTTGTAAATTCAAATAGTATGCGCAAATCACATGTAATGTTAATGATGTATGACGAAACCTTTGACTTTGGTCATTGATGTAACTAAGGTATTGACTAAAGGTAGTTTCTCACCAAGGCTATTTTAATGATTTGACTAAAGTAAAAGCCCTTGCTTGACATACACTTGACATAATTGAAAACACTTGACATGAATAAAAAATGCTTGATACAAGTAAAACACTTGGTACAAGCAGCGATAATGATAACGGTAAAAAATGTGTGTCCCAGAGATGGATAAAGAGTTATTATATCATTGTATGTATATTTCAATGATTATCATTGGAAGTTTACAAATGTTGTAATTTGAATTAGAAAATTTACTTAATTAAACTAATTATTTTTTTCCGTATATTTTCTTTCAAAATAAAAATGCCTCTTCTTCTTACAAATTAAAACTATTCTTTTATTATTACATTTCATAAAATCAAATTGTCTTTAATACATAAGAGTTGTGTTAAATTGATGTTTTTGACCCTTGAAGTTAACTACGCGTAATAGTAATACGTAATAATAATTTAGTGGTTGATGCTTATAACGACCTTTACATAACACATGAGACAGGTTTTGGTACATATTTTAATTTTGTTTTTATCTTTATTACTTTTAAATTTTCAAAGGAATGCTGAAATTCTTTTATTGTTGAGTCACGATAAATCGATCACCAGAGTTCAGTGATGATGAATCTTCGTTTTTTTCAATTTACGTCCTTATCAATTAATCCTGTTAGAGAAAAACTTGAGGCAATCAATAAATATAAAAATGTTGTACGAAAAATTGCTTGTTACATGCCATTCTGTTCTCCGCAGAGAAAAGCAAGTTTCTAAATGAAACGTAACAATGAGTTTCGGATATATTCGTTCAGAGCATCAAAATTAGCACCGGATGCAAAACATCTTAGCATCATATCATGTGAATACATGATTGATGATGCAGTCTTTAATAAAAATAGACTATTTCATGACCAGATGGTGCATTGATCGAGAAGTCTAATAAATTACCACAAAAACATATAAATAGACCCGCTATCCCCCACTTGTGGACCAAAAAAAAACGGTGCATTGATTTTGCTTTTTACATTGTATTCGAATTCGAGGGTCGAAACGTGTAGTGCCGAAATGACCTTCTGTGTATGATTTGGCTTTACACGTTACATTCAAATGCGAGGTCTATATATTCATTCGGAGCATCAACATTAGCCAGTCATATTAATATTTTTATTCGTTGCGTTGAGTAAAAATTACATATACAAAGGGAAATTGTTCACAAATTTAATAGATTTAATAAAAGATCCTTTGCAAAGAAGTGCCCTCATGTGAATCAAAAGTTATTTACAAATTTCGATTGTTAAAAAAAATTCAACTAAGCTTTTTTTTCTTAATTAAAAAAAAAAAAAATTTTCTTGTGTTTATTTATTTATCCAGATTAAAGGTCAACTAGATTGATTGGGATTTTTTTAAGCCTGTCGCTATAGAAGAATAGACTTCATGCGAATCAAAAGTTATTTACGAATTTCGATTGTTAAAAAAATCAACTAAGCTTTTTTTTCCTAATTAAAAAAAAAGACCTTTTTGTCCCTCGTGTTTATTTATTTATCCCAGATTAAAGGTCAATTGGATCAATTAGATTTTTTTTTCAAGTCTATCACTATAGAAGAATAAGCTTCATACAAACACAAAAGTTATTTCAAATTTCAATTGTTAAAAAAAAATCAACTAGCTTTTTTTTTTAATTAATCATCTCATTAATCAATGAATTTTATGTTTTCTCCAAAAGGAAAATAGATCATCCACCATCTCTCCAGGGCTGGCTGCGTAACTCAAATGAGCACTTGGCTAAACTGGCTAAACTATTTAGTCATATGTTAAGTCAAGTTTAGTCAAGTTTAGCCAAGATGATTGTTACTAAATTAGGTTTTTAACCCCTTTACACTGCCAGCCCTGATGAAAATCCGTTAAATCCATTAAATTGAGATAAATAATTATAGAAAAATTTGGTTTTGAAAATTTATCCGTTAAACCCTAAATCTGCTAAATTGAGGTCTGTTAAATCGAGACCCACTGTGCAATTAAATCATGTCCATTAATATTGTTGTAAAAATTACTGGTCATTGTGATGATATATAATCAATAAGATATTAAAACACACCTCTTGAAATATCCAAAAGTGATTGAATTTTATTCCACTAATCAATCTCTTTAAAATTTTTATATAAATTATTATGTAAATCTCCATTTTTAGCATAATCAAATACCAACATATAATCATTCTCATAACATTGATTAACGCAACCACTGAATTCACTATTTGTTTTTTGACTAAAAAAAATATATAAACATTTATCTACCTCTTAAATTCACATCTACACGGAACTTTGTTTAATTTACATTAATTAATATTAAATCTTTTTTAATTTACTCCTTTAAAATGTTATCATTCGAATTATATTACTTTTTTTAATACAACATCTATTTATCATAATAACAGATTACCAATCCAAGCTGTTGCTTTATGAGTGTCTATTTAATTTATCATATATTCATTGTTTATTATATCGTTTTTTTTGTTCTATTTTTTATTTTATTTTTTATTTTCTACTTCAGCTTTGATTCATCAAAATAATCATTTTATTTGACTTTTTCACAACTGGTACAATTTTTATCATTTCAAATAATTCATTTATGATCTAATAGTTTCAACATTAATATTTATCATTGTCTTTATGAGTCAATTCATTCAATGAGTTTAATAATTTATTTATTGATTCATCAAAAATTTTTTTTTGCATTCAACTAAAATATAGAAAAATCTATAATTATTTAAAGACAAAATCACTTTTTATTAAATTGTTGTTATTGAAAATAAAATATTGCTAATATTCATTAATTTTTTTTTGCCTTTTCAATATTTTGCTCTTTGAATGATCTCTATTCATCTTTCTTCTCATCCCAATTTTAAAAAAACCACAAAGTGAACATAAAATTATATATAAGTGTATATGAAAAGTAATAATAAGTATAATGGTTCTAATGAATATCAAAAAGCTGTTGATTTTTTAGAAAAGGTTGTGGTCGTGGCTGTTCTTCAAGAATTCCCAAGGAAGGATTTGCAGAATTAAGGGAATCCTTTCAAGCTCTCTCTAAAACAGAACAAGACATATTTTTAATGGCCCAACTTAAAGCAATGGATGGTGGATTAACAAGCACCAGTAGACCCCTTAAAAAGAAAACTAGATCTAATAAAAGAACTTTCTATCACTGGGATCACAATATACCTCTTTGTCAAGAAACTTATCTCAGTATGTTAGGAATTGGTAGGTCATATTTTGAAAATATCAGAAATCATCTGATAAACAATGGTCTTTTACCAAGAATTCATGGTAATATTAAAAGAATGCCTCAATGGAAAACTAAAATGG
>CAUDNR010000691.1:47455-64296 GCA_958430865.1 Entrophospora sp. SA101
ACCCATACAAATAACAATATATCAAATATCAGGGCGAGAGTATTAAGAATTAAAGAAAATATTAAAAGAACTATGATCACTACATGATGTATATTATAATGAAATGAAAAAAGAATAATGATATTTATGATAAGAACTATTAAATATGGAGTAGAGAAAAAATCAACAAAATTAACAGTTGACATTTGAGGCTTAAAATTTTTAATTTCTTCTAACATTATTGGTAATATTTCGTTTACTATTTTATTAATATTAATTGTATCGCCACCAATTTCGGAGATAGAAGGTACTTAAAGAAAATAAAATAAAATATAGATGGATCAATATCAAATAATAAAAATTATATTAATTTTATTTACTTACTTTTATCAAAGTTATGTGCTAAAGAAGGATCGGAACAAGCATTATCAACACAATATGAATACAAGGTAAATGTCATGTGTCGCTTCTTTATAACAGATTGGTTCGGATTCATCAAATGCATGTCTTGATAAATAAATAAAATTTAAACTACCAATCAACAAAATGGATAAAAGTATGCTCGATAATATTATAAGGGAAATTGTTATAGCAACTAATGGATCTCTTTTAAATAATTTAAGTATATGATTTTTACTCATTTTGTACACAGCCCTGCCGTGTATATATAAATATTAATCCGAAAGGTTGTTAATATTAATGTTGTCATTTATATCTGAAAATTCATAATAATAGTAATTATTAACATCAGGAAGATGTATTTATATTAATTATATGCGAATGCTTTTAAAAAAAAAACAATACAAGATGATTTGAAATTCCAAATAATACCATAATTTCAGTTTTAAGATTGCGAAAAATACCGAGCACAAAATATAAACATTATCAAGAATGACATCTGTCATAATAACAACGAACCCACAACATCTGGATAATATTGTTCAATTTTAGTTACACTTTTTTAATAATAATAAATATTTTGTATCCAAACACCCTCCAAAATTTAACTATATAATAAATTTCAAAGGTGACTTCCTTGATTAATTGCAACCAAATTTTTTTCTTTTTTTTTTGTATATTTTGTCATTTGGAAACTGTTTATTAATATTTGACGAGTGAATTTTTCAATAACTATCACCATTAAATAATAATAGCTGAAAAGTTACAGGATACTGATAATAACAGACAAGAAAAAATTTAATCTAATTTTATAATTTCTTTTTTCTTTTAATTTTAATTCTGATACAATCATCTTGTGAACCACGTTTTGCAACTGGCATTATCACAGGTTGATGAGAGAATGATGAGACTAAAGTACAAATTCTATAATCACCGGGTGATAACCCTTTTACTTTAACTGATAAAATTCCATTTTTATCTGGTTGATCCAATCCTTTGAAGAATGCAAAATCCTTTGCATCAGGTAAATTATTACCATCAAGTTTTTGTATGGTAATGTGAGAATGTCCTTTGATCACGCCATTTTTCAACTGTTGAGGTTCGGTATAATATTTTTCATTTGGATCGGTGAAGAAACCGGTTATTAAATTTGAAGTTTTTGTTTTAACTCTAAATGATTGTTGTGATTTTAGTATTTGACCATTAATTGGTTCTATTATTAACGTTGATGGCATTTTATTGACAGATGGGATTTCTCCTTGTATTGTTTGTGAGCAAGATCCTTGACGAATTTGTTGACCGTTTGTTAATTTTTTGTTTTTACATAATAAATTCTTATTAAGTTCTTTATCTCCAGATACTTTTATTATGTAAGAGATGACAATTAAAATAAAGAAGAATAAATTAGGTTTCATTTTGAAAATTATTTGGATGCACCAGGCACTTGATTCCCCAACATTAATTTAAAAGAGATATATATATATAAAGTCTAAACAATGCATAAATTATAATACAATTCAAAAATATATAAAAACAATACATGAAGCTTTTAATAAAATTCAAAATATAATTTTTTTGGGCAGTTCTACGCGATGATTATATACCATATTAATATTAATATATTAAAAAGATGAAACACATTTGAAAAGTTTTATATTTAATATTAATATTATTATATGAATTTTCTCTATTAATATTAGAAATAAAAAGAGTGATAATATAAATTTTGTCGTGGCACGATAAATTCCTATAATGGGTGCTCGTTGGTTTTCAGTTTCATAATAATAACAAGTTAACTATTTATTATCAATTGATAATCATTTGTGAATTGTTACAAAAAAAAAAAGAAACTGTTTACACTTTGCTACTGTTGTACGTGAAAATGAAATTATGTGAATTCGCAATTCACATATGTGAAATTCAAATTTACATGTGTGAAATTCAAATTCACATAATTTCATTTTCACGTACAACATATAAAATTGTGAAGATCTTTATCAAAAATATTCACAAATATTTTTTTTCTTGAATTCCTCTCAGAAATTAAAAAAATAATGAAATTTACAATAATATCAAGATTTAGCTCGACTCCTCGATCAAAACTACTTCGGTTTGTAATTGTAGTATCAATTTTTACAATTTTATGGAATATAGTTGAAGGAGCGATTTCAGTAGTATTTGGATTGGAGGATAAATTGATTAGTTTGTTATTTTTTGGAATAGATTCATTTATTGAAGTTGCATCAGCATTTCTAGTATTATGGAGGTTATTAAATGAATTAAGGTCAGATAAAGAAAATATGACTTTAGAGAAATTAATTGATATTGAGAGAAAGGCCACAATTGGTATAGGAATATTATTTTGTATGCTTGCAATTGGAACGTTTTCCAATTCAATAATTTCATTAGTGCAAAGGAAAGTTCCTGAGACATCATTAGTAGGATTAATTATTTCATGTATATCAATATCATTTATGGGTTTTCTCTGGATATTCAAATATTATCTTGGCAAATTACTTAATTCATCTACAATAGCATCAGATGCTAAATGTTCATTAGGATGTATTGTAATATCATTGGTTTTATTTTTAGGCAGTTTAATTTATTTAGTTTGGAAAAATTTATGGTGGATAGATCCTAGTGTAGCATTGATTTTAACAGTATTGTTTGCAAAAGAAGGGATAGAAATGATTATTTGGGCAAAAAGTAAAGATTTTAATGGGGGATGTTGTAAAAATGATTTAATTAAAAACAATTGCAACAATAAAGACGGAGACAAAAATGGTGGATGTTGCGATAATGAGAAAGGATGTAGGATTACAATAGAAATTTCTAATAATAGTGAAGATAAATCTGGGGTCTCCAGAGAATCTATTGAGTCTACAATAAATCAATCCAATAATGATGATGATGATGGTCAAGATAATAGTGATGTCAAATCAGTAAAAGTAGATAAATGTTGTAATGAGAAAGACAAAAAAAATAATGAAGAACTTATAATTGAAAAAAATAATAACCAAAATTTCAAATCTTCAAATTGCTGTGAAAAAAATTTTAAGTGTAATAATAATTGATATTTTTTTTGAGAAAAATCTTATTGTATTATTTTGTAATTTTTTAATACTCGGGTAAATTTATTAATTGTTATTATTATTATATTATTATATTATTATATTAATCTCAAGGCCTCGCTTTAGCACAAAAAAAAAAGAATTATTATATTAATATTATTATTATTTATATTATGAATGTTATTTATATTATGTTATTTATTATTATACAACATAAAAAAATCACACAAACTAATATATCGCTATACTAATCATTTAAAATTATTGCATTTTAATATTAGAATCAAATATAAGTGAAGAGCAAGCTCTTTGAATGGTTAAATGATTTTTTTGAAAAATTAAAAATGAGGTTTATTATAACATCAATCTTTGAAAATATAAATTATATTTTTTAAAATTTTTTATTTGTTCCAATGAAATGTTTTTATTCATTAGAATTAATTACACGATAACTTGAATATTCAAGTTCAACACCTGTTTTTACAAATTTCAATGATGTAAAGACACCTGCCGTAATTGGTTATTTGCGGCAATGGTAACTACCATAGGGTAGTTACCATTATAAAATAATTACGGCTGCCGCAAATAATTAATTGCAAATTTTATTTTTCACAAACGACCGACAAATTAAATTCATAAATTACAATTCAAAAAATTTAGTTACTGCGGATCACAAGAAAATTTTCTCACAACTAATATGACTAATAATACTAATTAATTATATTAATCTTGAAACTTATTTGCGGTAACCGTATCTATTTGCGGTAGCCGTCATTTATTTACGGTAAATGGTAGCTACTACCAGCTATTTACGGCAAATGGTAGATACCAACCCAATCATTTACGGCAAGTGTCTTTACTACAATTGTTTTGGGACATTTTATCTTTTTTTGGAAATGGTACAATTTGGACGATTTCCGAATATGAAAGGAAGTTTTCTTTTTATTATTCTGATTTTTGGTTTTTATTTGGCAAGCTATGATAATGACACATCAGATATTCTAGAGAAACCAAGCATTAGATCTCATGGATCTGGACATGAATGGACAACTTTACATAGAGTTATATCCTTGATATTAATGAATCTGGAAAATTGAATATTGGTACTTCTATTTCGATAAAGATTAAGATCTTTGAATTTTAGACATAATAACTATGATTTTAACAATGCGCGGATTTAACTAGTTCACAGCAGTCCATAACCTTGCTTAAGCGTTAGCAATAATTTTTCCTAAACTCAAACCAATCTGTTATTGCATTAGAAAAGCCACGATACCATTTGATATTAGATGATGAATGATTTTGCAATTACTTTTAGTATTTTACTAAAGATATTAGATGAAATGAAGCGGCTTCTGTTCCCTGCACATCACTTTTTTAAATCTCATCCATTGCCCATGCTATTTCTTGGAATCACCATCAATATAGTTCTACGCCATACTGCACATAGATACCATCGACGGTTGACAAACAGAGTGAAGTATAATGTTTTTTCTGGTGCTTGGTGAATAAAGGTATTCTCAACACTGGTGGCACGAGTGGGTGTTCCATATTATTATTTATTTTAAAAGGTAATGGTGATCATCACAGAAATTTCCAAAAATCGTTATGGAGTTATTAAAAAGTCAAGATATTCGTTACACAATTCAATGTCAGTTTTTTTATATATACTGTAGTTAATTTCTGATTTTTTTTAGTTAATTTCTGATTTTCTTTAATTAATTTCTGATTTTCTTCAGTTAATTCCTCAGCTATGGTTGTTAATACAGAAATATTAAGTTCCAACATGGCATCCATAATTTTGGGAAAAATTTTTTTTTCTTTGATAGATATTTTATTTGCAAGAGGGATTTTTTATTTATTTTTTTATTTTTTTAAAATGTAAATTCATCCTTTATATACGTATATATATATATTAATCATAAGAATTTGTTATTCAATAAATTGATTTTGTCCAAATAAATGTTAAATGGCAATTGCACAATTGGCAAAGTTACACTCGAGTTGTTATTGTTAGATATAATTATTTTTGAATCAGGGACGCACAATTAAAAATGCTCATTATTTTTTATAAAAAGAGAGATATACAGTATATATATACAACATTTGAAGAAATTATTTGAACAAGAAAACTGGTCGTATGTCTACTTCAAAAGAAGTTATTGATATTATATTTAATAATAATTATTAATTCGCAACTAAAGTGTTCTTCCCAGCAATATATCTCACAAAATCTTTATCATAGGTAATAAGATAAGACATTGCAATACAAATAACAAAATTCAACGAATAATTGAATACAGAATCTAAATCAAATAGTCTAAATGCATCTATAACTGTATTAACATTCAATAAAGTTGCAATAAAAATTCTGGATAGATTCCAGTATAAGACAGCTGAATATATTGTCAGATTGGATTTTTTATGCTTAACATGATTAACACTAGTACTTGTACTTTTACAATCGTTGATAGTACTGCTTAAAGTTTTATTGGCTGAGCCCATTATTCTGAATAATCGAACTGATACATAAACATCAATCAAGAAATCCAATCCCACATAACTAAATTTGTTCAAAAATTCGGATCACAATAAACAGGACGAGGATTTGGTGGTGAAGATTTCAAAGTAATTGTTGGTTCTAATAAGAAAATGTATATCTAAAAAACAAACACACGGTTATTATTTATTATATGATAGTATAGGATATAATTATAATTATATATATACTGTATATATAGTTACTTGTAAAATCGTTCTTATAAAAAAAAAAAAAATAAACAATCTGCTTGTCGAACTTTGTATCACTAATACATTTTATAAAAATGCAGATAGAGGAGATCTATAAATCAGAAAAATGATCACGTAAAACAAATGAGATGATTTTACATGCCGACAGGTCGACAAATGGCGGTAGTACGTAGTATACGAATTGAAGAGTAAGTCGAATCCCTTCCTGTAAAGTTGAAAATGATCCTTCAATATCAGAAATGTTTATTGGTCTTTTACGTATTCTTAAAATTAAAATCATGGCATTATGATAAAATACCTAACAACATTCAATGAAGGTTAAAAGGATTGGTTACGTTTTTTTAAATTTTCAAGATTTATTTACCATTGAAGCTACACCAAATATATACGTCGTCAAGTAAAAAACTCTGTCGTATTCTGATAGCATTTTATTTTTTATTTAAAGAATAAAAATTTGAGAAGAAACTATACAATAATATATTTATAAATAATTGTCACAAAAATATGTATTATTTGCCTAAACATGAGAACTAATACGTTCATATTTTTTTTGTCACGTTTCATTTTAAAAACAGGAGTTTGTATTGTATTTAAAATATTAATTTATAATTATTTCAATAAACAATTAAAATATTTTTTTTAAATAATGTAAAGTTTGTTGTTACACGAAATGTTGTACAGAACTCATTGCTTCTGAAACTTCGCCAGTATATAGTTGTTACCTCTCTAAATTGGAGATCAAGCTCAGATCCAATTCAAATCCAGTCTTTATCATGTGAAAACAGTTTTGAAATGGTATTTTTTTTCAAAATAGGGACTGAAGTTTAAACCAGTCCATTTCTATATAATCTGACCCATCTCAGCTCTTATTAACTCAAGTTGGGTATTAGCTATTTGTGTCTTTTCATTTATATCTTTGTATTCTTTAATCTTTTGTTTGGTCAAAATATCGTAATTTTTTAATTGATATTCTGATGACTTAATCCACTTTTTTTTAAAAAATTGATGGTCTTTGTTAATCTAATTATATTAATATTAATATACAAGACTTCAATATCATCATCTTCCGCAATAATGTAATCTCCATTATTTTCTCCCTCGCCCTCATCAATCATTTCAACTAATATTTTATCTTTCTTGATTGCGACATCATCTTCGTCTGAAGATTTCGTCAAATGGAACACACATGACGAAAAAAATTAAAGCATTAGAAGAAATAAAAAAAGATGTAAGCTAAGAAGTATATATGCTGAATTTTTTGATAACAGAAAATGAGAAATCAAAGACTTGAACAATCAATGCAATGATTTAATCCACAAAACGCCGCAGCCAAAACTTTACCCCTTCCTCTTCCCGATGTTGTTCTTCTTCCCCTCGATGTTGTTTCTCTTCTTTTCGATGTTGTTGTTCGAAAACTTACGCGTCTTATTTTCCTGAACCCTCTTCTCCAGCTCTGAGCAAAGTCACTCAGCTTTCTACTAGTTGGTCTTTTTGATGGATCCACATCCCAACACCTCTGCATCATTTGCAACACTATAGATATCAGACTCTTTGGTGTTTTTTTTGCCTTTAGTACTTCGGGTGCAACATATGATACAATTCCATAGTAATAGACTTTATCTGGTGATTTGTCATCAACTGGTCCACATAATCCCAAATATGTAATAAAACACTTACCTCCTTGCAATAGTATATTACCACTATGTAAATCACAATGGATTAAATCTTTTTCATGCAAACATAAAATATTGTTGTTAGGTTTTTTTAAATTAAAACAAATGCATAATTTCCATTATCTGGGAATTTAGTTATACCATAACACTGAGCAATCAACCTTGATTTAATTTTACAATCATTCATTGCCTGTAATTAAATATATATAAAAATCAATTGGTATTATAATACAGTATTAGTATTGCTTATTTTGTTTTAAATGACAGCTAGCCAAAAATAATTGCTGCAAATTATCCACCGCCAATAATAATAAAGTTTCAGCTAAAAAGCCACACTTTTTTTACAGAAAAAGAATTAATCCGCATTTTTTTTAAATTGATGGTCTTTGTTAATCTTATTATATATATGATGATGATGAATCCTTAATATTAATCTGTAAAAAATATAAACGTGAGTTGATTTCATTTTTAAAAAAATTCTATTGCAAAGAGTGTAAAAAATATTTCGTCAAATGGAACACATATCACGAAAAAAATTAAAGCATTAGAAGAAATAAAAGATGTAAGCCAAGAAGTATATATGTTGAATTTTTTGATAACGAAAATGAAGAAATCGATGACTTGAACAATCAATGCAATGATTTAATCCGTGAAACGCCGCAGCCGGAACTTTACTCAACAAAGACAAGATTGATGATCTAGAGTGAGTGTTTTGCTTGAGGGACACATAACATTTCATTTTGCATCTTACATATAATTTGTATATTGTGTATATATATAACACAAGACAAGGTTGATTTGATTATTATTATTATTATTATTATTGTTATTATTGAGATTGTCTTGCTTGAGAGCGAGGGACACCCTAAAACACAACAATAATAGGGCGTGATGATTTCACATTTTGCATCTCAACAATTACACAACATAATAAAAGTTTAATATTAATATATATTTGAGAATATATTTGGGATAAATAGCTATGAAAGAATTCCTATTTAAGGATTATTATTTAGGGGAACGTGTAAATTTTCATGTGAAAACAGTTTTGAAATGGTATTTTTTTTCAAAATAGGGACTGAAGTTTAAACCAGTCCATTTCTATATAATCTGACCCATCTCAGCTCTTATTAACTCAAGTTGGGTATTAGCTATTTGTGTCTTTTCATTTATATCTTTGTATTCTTTAATCTTTTGTTTGGTCAAAATATCGTAATTTTTTAATTGATATTCTGATGACTTAATCCACTTTTTTTTAAAAAATTGATGGTCTTTGTTAATCTAATTATATTAATATTAATATACAAGACTTCAATATCATCATCTTCCGCAATAATGTAATCTCCATTATTTTCTCCCTCGCCCTCATCAATCATTTCAACTAATATTTTATCTTTCTTGATTGCGACATCATCTTCGTCTGAAGATTTCGTCAAATGGAACACACATGACGAAAAAAATTAAAGCATTAGAAGAAATAAAAAAAGATGTAAGCTAAGAAGTATATATGCTGAATTTTTTGATAACAGAAAATGAGAAATCAAAGACTTGAACAATCAATGCAATGATTTAATCCACAAAACGCCGCAGCCAAAACTTTACCCCTTCCTCTTCCCGATGTTGTTCTTCTTCCCCTCGATGTTGTTTCTCTTCTTTTCGATGTTGTTGTTCGAAAACTTACGCGTCTTATTTTCCTGAACCCTCTTCTCCAGCTCTGAGCAAAGTCACTCAGCTTTCTACTAGTTGGTCTTTTTGATGGATCCACATCCCAACACCTCTGCATCATTTGCAACACTATAGATATCAGACTCTTTGGTGTTTTTTTTGCCTTTAGTACTTCGGGTGCAACATATGATACAATTCCATAGTAATAGACTTTATCTGGTGATTTGTCATCAACTGGTCCACATAATCCCAAATATGTAATAAAACACTTACCTCCTTGCAATAGTATATTACCACTATGTAAATCACAATGGATTAAATCTTTTTCATGCAAACATAAAATATTGTTGTTAGGTTTTTTTAAATTAAAACAAATGCATAATTTCCATTATCTGGGAATTTAGTTATACCATAACACTGAGCAATCAACCTTGATTTAATTTTACAATCATTCATTGCCTGTAATTAAATATATATAAAAATCAATTGGTATTATAATACAGTATTAGTATTGCTTATTTTGTTTTAAATGACAGCTAGCCAAAAATAATTGCTGCAAATTATCCACCGCCAATAATAATAAAGTTTCAGCTAAAAAGCCACACTTTTTTTACAGAAAAAGAATTAATCCGCATTTTTTTTAAATTGATGGTCTTTGTTAATCTTATTATATATATGATGATGATGAATCCTTAATATTAATCTGTAAAAAATATAAACGTGAGTTGATTTCATTTTTAAAAAAATTCTATTGCAAAGAGTGTAAAAAATATTTCGTCAAATGGAACACATATCACGAAAAAAATTAAAGCATTAGAAGAAATAAAAGATGTAAGCCAAGAAGTATATATGTTGAATTTTTTGATAACGAAAATGAAGAAATCGATGACTTGAACAATCAATGCAATGATTTAATCCGTGAAACGCCGCAGCCGGAACTTTACTCAACAAAGACAAGATTGATGATCTAGAGTGAGTGTTTTGCTTGAGGGACACATAACATTTCATTTTGCATCTTACATATAATTTGTATATTGTGTATATATATAACACAAGACAAGGTTGATTTGATTATTATTATTATTATTATTATTGTTATTATTGAGATTGTCTTGCTTGAGAGCGAGGGACACCCTAAAACACAACAATAATAGGGCGTGATGATTTCACATTTTGCATCTCAACAATTACACAACATAATAAAAGTTTAATATTAATATATATTTGAGAATATATTTGGGATAAATAGCTATGAAAGAATTCCTATTTAAGGATTATTATTTAGGGGAACGTGTAAATTTTCAGCATAATAATAATATTTATCACGACTCACTTTGCATTAGTATTAGTATTAGTATTAGCAAATCACAATATCTATTTCCGAAAAATAATAACGAGAACGAAAATAACAAAAGATTATTATTATTTATTATATATATATAAACATACATATTATATTAAATGAATTTTGTTAAAAAATAAGCGCAATATACATGTTTCAGCAGCAACAGCAGCAAACACCACCCCAACCACCTTCACATATCTTTTCAATATTTGTTAAATCATTACGAGGAATCCATTGAAATTATTATATCTTGTTGCTTTAAGTTGTGTACTTTTAATAAATTTTAAAGCTCTTAAGAAATCTAAGTTAGAGATTATTACACAACTTTGATAAAAAGAAAAAATATTTATTATTTGGTTGCAATTTAAATTGTTACAAATATATCGATAAAAAAAATCTTGTTGTCAATAAGATTTTTGAAATGTATTCATATTAATATGTCAAGCTCATCCGACGAGGACGTTTCTCTGGATCAGCATCCGTACGCTTGTACGGTTTATTAAGGCATCTTAAAGGAAATGAAAAGCTATGCTTTTTATACTTCCTAATGATAGATTATGTTTTTGGATGCCAATTCAAAAGAATTTGAGAAAACCGGTCTCAATCTTCGTTGCATCTTAATAATTCATATGATTCGTTGTTTTGCAGAATTTTTGAATATTTTAATTTTGTTATAAAAATTAGTCAATTCCTCAAGAGCTGAATAAATTTTGTCTATATATTACCTTTACATTTTTATTTACACTTTTATTTGACTCAATTTTTTTTTATCCTTTTTATTATTATTCTACAATAATAAAAAGTTTTGTATTATATTATTGTTACCAGAGCACTAGGATTGTTGGTTTTATCTCGATTTCCAATTTATATATTGAATTCCCGATTTATTCAATACATATATATTAATATCAAAATTCTATAGTGACAATAATTCAAAACTTCAAATATATTTGTAGAATAATAGAAAAGGTATAAGCTTTTAATAACAAAAACCAAAATGTTTCTTGTTGATAAAGAAAATTTTTTACATTATAATTATTAAACTTGAAAACCAATAACTAAACCAAAACGTTCCTTGGTTATAAAAGAAAATTATAATTATTTTAACGATATCAAATATTTGTCATCTTACAATAATAAATATTGTTAATTCTCAACACTACTATTAGATCACACAAAAATCATTTTTCTGAAACATTCCTTCTGATATAGCATCAAAAAGAAAAGGTCTTGGAAAGAAACTCGTCATTAGCAGAATGCATTAGAACCCCAAATTGTGATTGATTCATCAGCAATATATGTTCCTGGTGCCAGTATAACACAGACGAAGGATTTCTGCAATAAAAAGGAAGTCAAAAAACTATTAGAATCAATTATTGATAAAAATATTACCATTTAAAAGATATTTTTTCGATTCATTTTCATTTTATATTCGATTCATTTGATTCAATTTTATAATAGTAATCCAATTGTTATAATTATATTACTTTATTAAGAATCAATTTTTTTTTGTTGTAAATAAATAATGATAGCATAATAAAAGACCTATGATGTAAATTAACAACTACTACTTGGTTGCTACCCTCTAGATTTTTACTTATTTAACTTAACTTTATGAGTCAAGTAGTTTTATTAAATTAACAAAGGAACTACAGTGAACCCTCTATAAGTGCACCCCCTCGGGAACATAGTGCTATTTCTTGTGAGCGTGTGCATTTATGGAGGGTGATTTTATAAGCTCTCTATAAGCTTGGGGATGAGATGGGCCGTGCATTTATGGAGGGTATACATAGTGCGTGCATTTAGGGAGGGTGCATTTAGGGAGGGTTTACTGTATTATGATACTTGTTGTTGAACAATTAGCAACATAATTTATTGTTGTTTTAAATAATTAAAATTATCTATGAAATCACTACCTCTTCTCACAAGAATTTTTTTTTTGTTAAAAAAATTATCCAGAAAATGCTTTTAACAAATTTTTCATCTGATCTTTTAACTGAAATATTCGAATATCTAGAAGATGATTACAAATCATTATATTCTTGCATTTTAATTAACAAACAATGGAATTTAATTAGTATTCCCAAGTTATGGAGAAATCCGTTTCATTCAGAAAGAAGCATTCGGATGATAATAAGTTGTTTATTAGTAGAAGACAAGAAGTTTTTAGTTAAAAATAAACCTGAATTAAAATTTCTTAATTTACCAAAAGAACCACCATTATATAATTATGCTAAATTTGCTACCAAATTAGATTATAATAGGATTTCTACTTTTGAAAAATATCTCCGGAGAAAAAATAATTTTGACCTGTTAAAGATGATTATGAAGTTCATTTTAAAATATTCAAAAATCAGAGAATTTACTAATCATTTCGGAGAGATGAACTGGGATTGGTTAACTGAAGATCCTAATTTCAATAGTTGTTTCTGTAAACTTAATGAACTGATCATAGGTTTCTCTAACAACCATAAATTTATTAAAAGGTTAATTTCTAGTAGCAAAAATATAAAAAGTATAAAAATATTCATAAATCATTGCACTTCAGACAACAGAGAATTAGCCGAACTAATAAAAGCACAAAATAAAATTTCGAAACTGGACTTTTTTGGTTACTATAATTTAATCTTTTCAGACTATTTCAAAGAAGCAATTTTAACACATTCAAAATCTATAACTTTTTATGGAAACCATGGAGGGTGCAACTTAGACTCTATATTAATAAAAAATTTTCTAAATTTAAAACATCTAAAATTAAGTCATTTTAATCGTAGTTACCATTCAATTGAGGGAAAATTAAACTCATCTCTGTTTACAAAGATAGAATCTTTAAGTTTAGATTTATACGATGAATCATTTTTATCGAGTTTATTAGAGTTTGTGAAAAATCGTAAAGAAAATCTCAAGAAATTAGAAATTATGGGTATGGCAAACAATACAGAACACTTGAAAGAAATTCTTCAATTGATAAGCATTAATTGCCAAAATTTAGAATATTTAACTATTTTCTATCAAAATAAACTTGATCAAGAGTTGACTGAGATATTCAACAAGTGCAAGAAAATAAATTTTGTTAGATTAATTGCTTTTGATCATAACCCAAATTGTACATTTGATGGTGACAAAATAATAAAAATTTTAAATGAAGTGTTACCAAAAAAATTGAAACGCTTGGAATTTAATCAAGAAGTAACTATTTATAACAAAAAACTTCTCAATCTTTTAATCAGAAATTGGAAAGGATCTAAACTTTTTACAATAGTGTCAGTTAAAGTTAACTGGTTTGGATCGAAAGTTCAAGAAACAAACAGAAAACTATCAAAAACTATAAATTCTGAAGAAAATGACTTTACGCTTGAAATTATTGAAAATAATACAAATGTACTTTATTGTAATTAAGTTTTTTGCTTCTTTTATTTGATGTTAAACTATCAATATTTAGTCATTAATTAAAGTTTATTATTTATTATCTTGTACTATTTTATTTCATTTCAGATAAAAAAGTCAAATGATTTTATTTTTTATCAATATTTCTTCACCACTATTATAACAAAATTATCTGTAGCATACAACAAAAAAGAATTTTTGGCTAATAATAATAAATAAAGCTTCTAGAAAAAATTTCATTATGAAAAAAATGTAGATAAATAAAATAATTTCAACTATAGTTGGCTCAGTATATATAAGTAGGTCTGCATCATTCGACATTTTTTAATATTAATATATTAATAATAATAATATAGTGCAGGACATCTATAATAATAATGGGTTCAATATGAATGTTACACACTAAACCAAAATTGTCCCCCTTGAATTAGAAAATTTACTTAATTAAACTACTTATTTTTTTCCGTATATTTTCTTTCAAAATAAACATGCCTCTTCTTCTTACAATTTAAAACTATTCTTTTATTATTACACTTCATAAAATCAAATTGTCTTTAATACATAAGAGTTGTGTTAAATTGATGTTTTTGACCCTTGAAGTTAACTACGCGTAATAGTAATACGTAATAATAATTTAGTGGTTGATGCTTATAACGACCTTTACATAACACATAAGACAGGTTTTGGTACATATTTTAATTTTGTTGTTTATTTTTATTACTTTTAAATCTTCAAAGAATTCTGAAATTCTTTTATTGTTGAGTCACGATAAATCGATCACTAGAGTTTGGTGATGATGAATCTTCGTTTTTTTCAATTTACGTCCTTATCAATTAATCCTGTTAGAGAAAAACTTGAGGCAATCAATAAAATATAAAAATGTTGTACAAAAAATTGCTTGTTACATGTCATTCTATTCTCTGCAGAGAAAAGCAAGTTTCTAAATGAAAACGTAACAATGAATTTCGGATATATTCGTTTAGAGCATCAAAATTAGCACCGGATGCAAAACATCATAGCATCATATCATGTGAATACATGATTAATGATGCAGTCTTTAATAAAAATAGACTATTTGATGACCAGATGGTGGATCGAGAAGTCTAATAAATTACCACAAAAACATATAAATAAACCCGCTATCCCCCCACTCGTGGACCAAAAAACGGTCCATTGGTTTATTTTTTACGTTGCATTCGAATTCGAAGGTCTAAAAGTGTAGTGCTGAAATTGCCTTCTGTGTATGATTTGGCTTTATACGTTACATTCAAATGCGAGGCCTATATATTCATTCGGAGCATCAACATTAGTCAGTCATATTAATATTTTTATTCGTTGTGTTGAGTAAAAAATTACATATACAAAGGGAAATTGTTCACAAATTTAATAGATTTAATAAAAGATCCTTTGCAAAGAAGTGCCCTCATGTGAATCAAAAGTTATTTACAAATTTCGATTGTTAAAAAAAATTCAACTAAGCTTTTTTTTCTTAATTAAAAAAAAAAATTTTCCTTGTGTTTATTTATTTATCCAGATTAAAGGTCAACTAGATTGATTGGATTTTTTTAAGCCTGTCGCTATAGAAGAATAGACTTCATGCGAATCAAAAGTTATTTACGAATTCGATTGTTTAAAAAAATCAACTAAGCTTTTTTTCTTAATTAAAAAAAAAATCTTTTGGCCTGATCTTTTCCTCGTGTTTATTTATTTATCCGTTTCGCTCAACCTGATGTTTTGAACAAAAATAGATAAATTTATCAGATAGCAATGGGAATTCGTATGATACGGCGATGTATCATTTTCGGAATACGAAATCAAATTTGCAAATCATTTCAAGTCAGCGTGGCAAAAAAGAAAAAAAACGACTCATTACCCTCTGATTATGATCTCATTCTTCTTCAATAAATTAGTTTACTAAAGTCGAGCAACAAAATTTTTAAAAGATTTATGGCTCGTTATTATCGTAACTGCACTGAATTTACCGTTTCAAGTCTTAACGAGTTTTCTTTACAACAGAATATTTCACGTGCAACAAAATGTTCAAATTTGGGTAAAACATATTAAAAAAAAATATTACGACATTTAGAAAGGAACCGTAACACAACAACCTTTCTGTATTCTCAAAAAAAAATCTCATTAAAATACCAAGTCAAATTTATATTTTATATTTTATATAATGTCACATGAAAACCGAATATCATTGTTATCACCAGAAAAAAAGGAATTTGTACATAAAATTTATAGTGAAATCTTTCATAATGCAGCGGTTAATTCTGATAAAGAAAGTGGAAAAGATTATTTTTTTTCATTGGTCAAAAAAAACAAGGAGCTTTCTGAAAATGAAAAAGAATATCGTAAGGAAAGGCTTATTTATAACATTGAATTAAATCATGCAAGAAATAAATTAGGAAAACCAAAAGAATGTAACAAGTGTAAATTGACAAGATACTCTGATAGATTCTGTGAAGGTTGCATTGGTTTACAATTACAAAGACTTTTCACCACTTGGACATCTGGAAATAACATAATTGATGATTTTATTCAACAATGTCAAATGAAATCATCTCTGCC